>RJWJ010030725.1:0-19716 GCA_004363605.1 Indri indri | reverse complement strand
AGGTGAGCAATAAATATTATTCGTTGAATGAATGGACACTCAATAAGATGGATTGATAATTGACTTGTCAGTATCAACAAGATCCAGGCCATGAGCTTAGGTATAATGACAAAGTCTGATCATGAAAGAGAATGATTATGAGCACAGCAAAGATTTATTCTCTCCCACCGTAAGGGGTTCGGGTTAGGTTTTTAAACTGTAAGGATTAACAAAAAGCCTAGTCAAGGAATAGGCACAAAAGCAGAAACTTAATTCTAGAAATACTGTGCCAAAATGTAAATAAAACAGATTGATAAGGTGAAATATGAATTTGTAATAGCATGGAATGAAGGGTTTTCCATGATTCAGTAAATAATAAGTCCGATAATCTAATGTGACTCAATGGTATAGAAACTCAGAATGTCTGAATGGGCCAACATATCCCTGATGAATAGAAGTATAGGGAAATTGAGGCTTTTGGAAATATTTTCTGCTTCTTTCTATAGTGTTTTAGAAACTCAGGTAAGGATAATTTGAATGCAAGAAGTTTAATTTCCATGTTTTTATAAAGGACTGTGTTAGATTTCTGTTTATATAAGGTGACTCTAAGCCCAAGCGCTCATGTAAAGATGTCGACCTGCTATAATTATTGATTGCTACACTTATACTCCTTGAAATAGCTCAGTTGGAATGATAAATTACATATTGGCTTTACTTAAGCTTTATTATAAGACTTTACCTGTCTTATTTCTACAAAAAATAAAATAAAATTTCTGAACAAGGACCACGCATCTTTCAAGAAAAACCATTATATTATAGCAGATTGCCTTGGACTTTCTGTTCAAATCCTCACTACACTGGTATGTAAGTTTGAACAAATTATTTTTACACTTTAGTTCCTTCATCTATAATATGAAAATAATTATATCATCTAATATATAGGATGAGAATTAAAAAAATATATATATATATATATCCAGAATGTTGAGCGAAGTACTTGGAATATATTGCTTAGTACCTTGCACATTTTACTTATTATAAGAATTCAGCATGTCGAGTGAGAAAAAAATGATGTCTGACCTCCTTACATTTGCAAAAGATATACCTTCAGCATCCTTCAGTAAACTGGAAATAGACATTCAAGAAGTTTTTAACATTCATAATGTGGCTCCAGTTGCTCATTCGCTGACCAGTGGTGAAATAACTGAAATAGTTCTGAGTCAAAGTATATTATCACCATAAAAGAAGAATAAAACCCTATTACTTGCAGCAACATGAATGGGACTTGAGGGCATTATGTTAAATGAAACTAGCCAGACACAGGAAGACAAATATTGCATTCTCTCATTTACATGTGGGAGGTAAAAAAACAAACAAACAAACAAACAAACAAACAAAAAAACAACAAAAAAGTCAGTCTTATGGAGGTAATGAGCAGAATAGTGGTTGCCAAAGGCTGGGAATTACAGAGGGGAGAAGAGAATGAAGAGGGGTCGGTTAATGTGCACAAAAATAGCGTTAGATAGAAGGAATAAGTTCTAGCATTCAATATTACAGCAGGATGACTTACAGTTAAGAACTTATAGTATATTTCAAAATAGCTAGAAGGGAATATTTGGAATGTTCCCAACACACGCACAAAAATGAAAAATGTTTGAGGTGATTCATATCCCGATTACCCTGATTTGATCATTACACATTGTATGTGCATATCAAAAAAAACACATGTAGTCCATAAATATGCACACCTATTATTCATCAATAAAAAATTAAAGGTACAGTTATACCTAAAAACAATTAATTCAAACATATTACTTGTATTTCTTAGTGCTTAGCATATAATCATTGTTTTATAAAAAATAATGGTTATCATTGCCATAGTCATTATTGGAAAATCATCTTGGGACAGTATGTGTTATGAGAAAACACAGGGCTGAAGGTGGGATCTTGGTGAATGACAGCTCTTAATTTCAGAAAAAAATTATAAACATATATATATACATATCACATTTACATATACCTGTTATACTAAGGAGACATTTATTTTCTTTATGTGCTTTGTAATGATAAATATATTTACTAAGTATTTGATCGTCGTAAGTAGTATTTTTACAGACATGGAAATATTTAGCGTACTATTGCTTTACAAAGACATTGCATTTAAGCAACAAATAGTATCCAAAATAATTCTATATTGATCATGTAGAATGTCCTTCAAGACGTGCAGTGTGATTTATGCCTTTAGATATTTTTCATAATACATTGAGCATGATGTGTGTCCTTAAATATATTTGTAAGCACTCTTTTAATACAGTCCAGTAAAGGCATCCAACTATACATGTTTGGCATTTTTCTTCTACATAATGTGCAATCATATCTTTCATCAGTTTAGTAAAAGACAGTAAACACAATAGACAGAGTCACACAGTCAGGAAATAAAATGTGATTTCAATTTCATCGTAACCATTTGAACAGATGAATTTTGAGAGTTTTAATTTTAATTGCAGTAATTATTGATACTGAATCTCATAATGTATATCTATTTTTTAGTGCTAAAAATAAGAGTAAGATGTGGGCTCAAATTTTAATAATCTATCAAGTATCCCGTGGGAAATTAAAATTTTGTGAGGTGGATCTATGAGGAAAAATCTAATCAACAATCTCTAGAAGGGACTGAACTGATAAAATAATCAAAATGATTCAATAGATCTAGCCAAATTTAGATTATTCCAGCTAATGGAAGGTAGCTTTAATTAAATATCTTGAAAATCAAGTACCTCTTTTAAACTAGAATGTTATTGATTCAAGTCCTACTTAAATCCGATAAAGATGCTATTTATTGTTCAGATATCTTGGCTTTTCTTTAGGAAATTCTAATGGAAGGGGGAAATACCTGGCTTAAAATCAAGGTGCTAAATCCTTAAAAACTTAAAGCTGATTTGAAATTAGTTAAAAACGAAGATTTATTTTAAGTAATCATGGGATAATTTATGAAATATAAACTATAGTTAGTTGCATGCAGCATGCATGGCAAAAACAAAGCAAAATACAATTTAGTAATAAATCTCTAATTTTACTAATAGCTTTTTACTGTAAATTTAATTCCATAGGTATTCATTAAGAAACAGCTACTCAAATATTCCAATTAGATTAGTAGGCCCTGAAAATACAGTGTTTATGTAAACAAAACAGTATTTTAGCTACTATGTTGTATTATAATAATACTGGCTTAATGTAAGATCTCACTCAATCTCCAATAAAATCATTTTTGTGAAATCACTAGATTATTTTAATAGTATATCGATGATAGGATTTTGAAACTCCTGTTATTAAAATTGTATTTATAAGTACTGATTTTTATTTTTTCTATATTTTTAAAGAATAATATAAATATTGAAATACTTCTCTACTACTTCTTGCCATATTTTTATTTTCATAAATCTACTTGTCTGTGTATAGTGGACATATTTATATCTGTTTTCCTGTGCACATATAATGATATCAAAATGGGAGGATTTTGAATGGAAATCCCTTTTAACTTCCTTCCTCCCTATCGTATAAACAGATCAATAAATTTGGATTTAGATAACTATCATTATGGTCATATTAAGAAGATTAATAGTAAGAATACATGTATATAAGAATACATACACTTATGGTTAAAATATATATTCTAACACTGTGGAAATTGAAGTGATCATTACAAATATCAATGTTCTCTAGACAATTATATTGCAAAGCAAACAAAGAATTATTATTTTCCTCTTATTTTCAAAAGAGAAAATGTGTATTTCATGAAATAAATTATTATTCATTCCAAAGGAGAGCCCTTTAAAACTACTTCAAAATATGTGCTTTTCTTAGGACCAATCTGAAGTAGACATTGGGGACACAAATGCATTTTGAAACATTTCATTTCTACATTACTTATGTGTCTCTGTTATTAAAGCTTCTCACATACTTAAAGAAGAAATGGAGTACTGAACTTTGTGTCAAGCAAAGGGAATACAAAAACAACCCCAAAACTCAATACTGTTTAGTCCAATTTATGAAGTGATTTGAGGCAGGTAATTCAGATACTGGAAAAACTGTCATTCACTTAAGTACCAAAAAATCTAATTTAATGCAGTTGATATCTTCATTCCAGCCAGGAAAGCTGTTTCATCTTCGTTTTAGTCTAGATTGCTACTATATGAAGTGACAGTGGGTTTACATGCTCCAGTTGTATATTTATTTTCTGAAAAGAGCTGAGATGCCGTCATTTTTCAACTTTGTCATCCCATTGCTTATTCTAGGAAGACTCAAAGTGTGAAATGGACATGGCAATCTGATTATTTTAAATTAACTCAACTTCACAAACAGGAAATTGCAATGAGTTAAATAATTAGCACGTCTGAAAATTGAGGCTGTTAATGTGTCTCATGTTATGTTATTTTAAATACGTCAAAAAGTAGTTATTAAAACACACTATATGAAGGCCTTTGAATAACAGCTACAAAAGCTTGAATTTTGAGTCTTTGATATGGTTTTTTTCTCTTCTGTTTTGTCGCTATTTTTGTTGCTATGTTTATCTATTAATCTATCTATATATCTATCATTATCATCATATGCACTCTCATCTAAAGATAATTTATTACTATACTGAACACATGAGTAGTGAATAATACAATACAAACATGAAACTTAAATTTAATGTAAGTGATATAGATAAGCAACTTCTATATACACATTGCAGAATCAGAAATGCAACTTCAACTGAACAAAGAAGTCAGACAACTCAAGTAAAAGGATGGTAGGAAAATGAGAAATGGATTTTGTGAATACGGAAAGTATTGGTGAAACAATTACACAATTATACTATGGTCTGCATTTCTATCCATTTTAATTCATCTACAGATTGCTCTTAAGTTACCTACTAGCACCTTTCTGGCATGAAATGTTTATTTGTAATATATCCTGCATATATTTCTTTTTTCCAGATGCAGTCCCTGGCCCTCAGTGCCTAGTGGTTATACTAAATTCTTCCCCTAAATTTTTTTCAATATTTTATTTACCCATAATTAACGGCTTTTTTCCTAGAATAGTTACATTTCTCCTTAAAATTACCCTTGTTTATATCCCATCACCAGCCCAAAGTTGCTAGATAAAGTATAAACATGTCAAGAATTCAAGTATAATAATTTTCCAATTTAGCCAATCCAGCGCTGATTGACAGTTTCCAGAGTCATCAGTTTTTATTTTCAGATATTAGTTTCAGAGGACCCAACTTTCATATCCAGAAATGTGTATGTTAAGATAGATGTTGTAAAAACCCTATTTCTTTAAAAAAAAAAAGTCTCAGAAATTTAGGAGAATTTATTTGTGTAATAATCAACTATCAAAACAAACAAGCAAATAAAGAAAAAACTATAGCATCCAGGTCTTTTAATAAAACTCACTTATATTTCCTTCCTGTTATATCATCTTCACTCATTCATATTCATCGTTACTATTTTTTTAACCTATTGGGTTAATGTGTATTCATTATTTCCTATGTATCATTGATATCGATTTTGTTGTACTGCTGGACACATGACTCTCATTGAATTAGACAACATTAGTCTGCCCATTACCTGGAAGTAGCAGACAAACTCTAAGCTTAATTTCTTCCACCCTTGTCCAATCCCGTTTTAATGAATAATGTCTATGACCTCCAAATAACGAGATTGATCACTGTGGCAGTCTGGTTAGTTAACAAAATATGCTGTGCATATCAGATATCAAAGGAAAATCGGTAGTACCCCACAAATTTTTAAGGGTCAGTGAGATAAAATGCAGCTTGATTCGAAAGGATTTGCTTCAGACTCTAAGAAAAAAAAAATAGAAATGAAGAATCAAGGCATTTGACATCAGCCTATTAACAGAATACAATATTGTGCACGATATTGTGTTCATGACATGAGCACGCAGGTCCGGTTTGTGGAAGATTAATACAAAATAATTCCTCAAGATAGAGATGTCATAGGATACAGTTTTGAGAATGGTGGTATAAAGTAAAAATAATTTCAACTCAAATAAAATAAAAGAAAAAATAACCAGTATTATTCTTGGCTGAGGGTTAGAGTATTGCATAAGACTGTCTCAAATTCTTTCTGGTCAATATCTTTATTGGTGCTGAGCTCAAGATTCATGGCACTATATGTCAAGGTTTCGATGAAAACAAACATATGTACATATTCAGTGAAATACACATACATATATATGTTTATAAATTAGAAATTTTGGCGTTTTTTAGTCAAATTATGTTGAAACTCAGCCTTTTACTCTCTGAAGTCCCAAATTCATAGATTTTCAGACAGTTGCCCTATCTCTTCTTAGCCCCACCAGTAATGTTTGCATGGATCTATCTCTTGGCTACTACTTTTAACAAGTTAATAAAGTGTGACTTTTATTATAAATTTAGTTAATTTGGATCATTTTTTGCTTGACAATGCATAGATATTAAGCCCGTTCTTTGGTGTGCTTTTTCTTGGTGGGAGGGTGAAGGGATGATAAGCCAAGCTCAATACAATGATCAAACACAAGACTTCTGGAGTCAATCCCTTTATGTTTCAATCCTAATTCCAGCTCTTCTGAACTTCTGACCTTGAACAGGTTCTCTAACTTCTTTTAAATTCAGAGTCTTCATCTCAAAAATAAAAATAATACTACCCATCAAATATATTTACTATAAAGATTAAATGTAAATTTTTAACACAGTTGTTCATGATGTGAATTCTTTTGTTTTCTTCTTCCATTCTCATCCCTTTGTTACATGACATTTTTAATGGGCGATCTATATTAATGTTGATTAAATTATACTCTAGAAACTGAAAAATAAGATGTTATTTAATCCTCAACTTTTAAGGAGAATCTTCCCTTCCCTTTTCATTTTTGTAAAAAGTGTTTTTGTTTATTTTCATTTTTTCAAGCCTATATTGTGGAAGCATTAAGCTCATGAAATTAGGCACCTGAGAGCTTGACTTTCATCCTAGTTCCACAAATTCATCCTAGTTCCACTAATCCCAGCAAGTCAGTTCGTCTCATTTAGATCAGTTTTTTTTCACCTGTAAAATGTGGATAATAATACTCTTTACAATTAAAGCTTCATGATGAAGGTTAGGTGAGGTAATTTATTTAAAGCGCATGGCATGGCAACTCATATATAGAAAAAAATATATAAATCTTGTCCTGCAATATCATTCTAATTTTAAAGATGGGACAATATGAATTTTAAGCAAATACCTAAGTAGTTTATGTAAAAGTCTCATAGTTGATGAGACTGGTTACCGGATGTTTTGATTTCTAACACACTGCTCTTTCCATTCTGCCATGCCATCTTAGTTGATGGGTCAATGCTTAATCAGATGCTTATGGTCAAAGCTGGGGAGCAACCTGATGTATTGCAGAGTGTGTATGCTTTGAAATAAGATCGATCTTAATTTGATTTTCGGTTCTAAATATTTTTAACTTGTACCTTAGAATTGGCTTTTTACCTGCCTAAATCTCAATTTCATTATATATAAAATAGGTCAACAAAGAGGAGAGTACAAAACTTCAGAGTTATTGAAAAAAAATGGAAAGTACAGCTAACAGTGTTTTACCTGGTACGTGTTAAGGATATCGTAGATTTTATTATTACTACTATCATGAATGATTATAGCATTTAAGAAACAAAAACATATATTCTGAGAATATTGAAAGCTAATCAAAAGTATATTCTGTTTTCCAAAGACTTTTGCATAAGTGATTCTTACTACACTAAAATATTTATTCATCAAATATAATAAGGAATTATGATTTTGCAGTTAACAACTTGTGTGAATAATGGAAACGGAGTTGCCAGTTTTAATGCAGGGCAGTTTATGACCTTGGGTGCTTTGTAATAGCAGTTGTTTATGCATATTTTAAAAAATTAAATCATTAAGATTTGACATGAGGTGCAACATCAACCTTCTCAGAGTTGACCCAACACTAATGTGAAAACATAAAAATCATCTCTGCAAATATTTTAGTATGCATCCCTCAAAACCGCCAGAATCTCAGTGTTTTAAGAAAATTCAGTAAGAGAGCTAGTTTTACTCACGTAGTGGATAAGATTTAGTTTAAAATAAAAAAGTGAATAAACATGATAAAATATTCTTAAATGATTCTACTTCTTCAAAATGAATATGAAACATGAATAAAGAATATGTGAGATTTTTTTGTGTGTAGATTAACAAATGTTCTCTGGTTAATATATACCAGTTTTAATTTTAAATTTTGTGGTAGGCAGCACCATAATCTAGACAATACTTGATTTCTCTGAGGTCTTATGTTGGTCCTTGTACAATTTCATTTTAGAAGTAAAGAAACTAAGATTCAAATAAATTAACATATCCTTGATCACCCTAGCAGCCAATGAAAAAAACTTGAGTGCGGATCTTCATGTTTGACTTCAGAGCTGGGGCTTTTTCCAGAGTACAAAGTTAATGGCATCCTTATATATTTAGCATAGAATACTTAAAAAAGTACTTTGAGTTACAATTTAATAAGAATATTTTTTAAAATTAATGTTTAAAAAAGGAGTGATTGCCTGAAAATATTATGCTTATAATAATTTAATTCATTAATCATGTTAAGCAGGGAAACATTGAGTGGATTTTGATATTGAAAAAAGATTTCTTCTTTAGTATACATTTTGGTTTCATAGTTAATACGTAGGTGGATAAAGACTCTATGTTATAATGCACTTTTAACGAGAAGTATACTTCTAACTTCAAATACATTCAGAAGCTAGTATGAAAATATCGGTCTTTTTTTTCTACTTCTATTGACATATCAAAATGGCAAGTTTGTTATGAACTGAATGTTTGTGTCCCCAAAATTCATATGTTGTGACCGTATCTCCAAATGTCATAGTATTAGGAAGTAAAGCCTTTGGAAGGTAATTATGTTTAGATGAAGTCAAGAAGGTGGAGCCCCATGATGAAATTACTACCCTTATAAGAAGAGGCATCAGAGCTTCCTCTCTCTGACTTGTGAGGATACAGCAAGAAAGTGATCATCAGAAAGCCAGGATTTGGACCTTTACCAAAACCAAATCTGCTAGCACTATTTTTTTTTTACATTCAATAAATTTTATTTATAGACCCTGAAACACGAATTTCATTAAATTTTCACATGTGACAAAATATTCTTCTTTTGATTTTTTTCCTCAACCATTTAAACGTGTAAAAACCATTCCTAGCTCACAAGCTATACAAAAATAAGGAATCAACCAGGTTTGGCCTGTGGGTCATAGTTTACCAGCCCCTGAAAAGATTCTATTTATTTGAATTTTTTTTTACTTAATAGGATGTTAAACAATATATTATTATCTTATTCAAGAAATCTAAAGGCAGGCAGTTCCTGTGTTGGTTAATTCAGAAGCACAAGGATTCAGTCTCTAAATCGTTTAGTACTGCCATCACCATTGGAGTCGTGAGATCAAGGGCCAAGGAGGCTGCAGTAGCACCAAGCATCACCACCCTACCAGCGGCTCTCAAATTTCAGTATGTATCAGAGTCACCTGGAGAATTTGTTAAAACATAGTACCTGATTCCACCTCCAGAATTCCTGACTGAGTAGACGGGGGAGTGGAGGGATTTAACTGATAATTTACCTTTTTTTCAGTTCTCATGGTGAAGATATATTACTGTAAAATAAGGATATAAAGCAAAAAAAGGGAAAAGGTACAGGGAGAAAAGTCAGGAGGAAACCAGGCACAAGCTCCAAGAGTCCTCTCCCAGTGGAGTCACACAGTATGCATTTAATCTCTCCAGCAATTAAGTGTCATCGGCATGTATAAAACATTGTCTACTGGGGATCTTTGACTTCCCAGCCTCTAAAACTAAGAGAAATATTTGTTGTCTAAGCCATCCAGCCTATGATATTTTGTTACAGCAGTCAAAAAAACTAAGACATAAGTTTTACATTCAAAGTCATTTGTGGGAGTAACTTCAAAAAACTCATGGAAAAATGAAACTAAAATAGAAAAAAATAGAAAAAAATCAACATAAGCTTCATTAGGGTGAAGAAACTTTGTAAGTGATAATATCAAACATTTAGTTTATTCCTTAAGAACTGAGGGTCCTGGGAATTTAATATCAATGTAGTACTTTCACTTTATTAACTGAAGAAAAGTGGATATCTTTCAAAGATTTTTTTTTAAGATTAGGGGAAAAAAGTCAGAAGAAGCCAAATCAGCCCTATATAACAGATGTCTAATGATTCCCTACTGAAATTCAAACATATTTGCCCTTGTTTGATGAGAGGAATGAGCAGGAGCATTGCTGTGTGGAAGGACTCTCTAGTGAAGCTTTCCTGGGTGTTTTTCTGCTAAATCTTTTGCTAACTTTCTCAAAATACTTTCATAATAAGCAGATGTTATCATTCTTTGGCCCTTCAGAAAGTCAACAAGCAAAATACCTTAAGCATCCCAAACAATCCTTGCCATGATCTTTCTTCTTGACTGGTTCATTTTCACCTTCGCCGGACCACTTCTACCTCTTGGTAGCCATTCCTTTGATTATGTTTTGTCTTCAGGAAAATACTGGTAAAGCAATGTTTCATCTCCTGTTACAATTCATGGAAGAAATCCTTTAGGATTTTGATTTCACTTGTTTAAAATTCCCATGGAAAGCTCTGCTCTCGACTGCAGCTAATCTGGGTGCAGTGGTTTTGGCACCCATTGAATGGCATGTTTTGCTCAGTTTTAATTTTTCAGTTAAAAATTTTAAGCTGAACCAATTGAGATATCTATGGTGTAGGCTATTGTTTATGCTGCTGATTTTTGGTCCTCTTAAATTACAGCATGAACCAGATGAATTTTCCTTTGTAAATTGATGTGGATGATCTACTGTTACAGGCTTCATCTTCTTTAAATGAGTTATCAATTTGTAAGCTGTTGATTTCTTTGCAGCATTGTCCTTATAAACTTTTCATAAAGCATCAATAATTTCAGTACTCTTCCACCCAAGCTTCGTCATGAATTTGAAATTTTTTCTTGCTTCAATTTTGGCAAAATTCATGTTGCTTTTCAAATTGATGTGTTATCTTTATCAGCGTCTCAAACTCAGACATTATAACAAGTTAGTGTGAGTTTATTTTGGTGCAAAAAGATTTTGAAATCCATGCATAGTTTTTAAATAATACATATTTTTTGTGAACTTTTGGAAGAGTCCTCATATATGCTGTGAAGAATATTTATTTAAATGCTGACTCATTTGTGCTATATACCACAAATTTCACAATCAGAAATATCATGTGACCAAAGATCAGATTTTGAGCATTCTTATTAAAACAGTGGACTTGAAGCATTGTTAAGATAGCCAAGGCACATTTCATAAGCCCTTCAGCAATTACTTTTTCTGCCTAAATTTGTATAAAGATACGTTTCTATATCATACTTTAGAATCACTTCAATTTCTTAGACATTTGATATGTTTTTGTAGTGTTGATGACTGCTTTATGGCAAAATGTTTTGCCATTGATGGCCCATATGCACTTCAAATCTTGAAGTTAAAGAATTAGCACTATTCTGATATCTTTAAAGATCAAAAGGAAGAGGAAATTTTTAAGAAGACATTTTCAAAATATTTTCCTATTGATCTATAATTTTAAAATTGCGAATTTGACTCAACGGTTAACCAGTTTGTATGAAAAAACCAAATATATAATCTCCAATCTTAAGATTGATTCCAAGAGTAGTATCCCAGGTTTACATCCCAAATAATATTAAGAAGATTGTTGGATTTCTCAATTGTTGGAACTATTATCAACATGTGGATATTAGTTCACTTTCTGAGGGGAAGTACATCAAAATATTCTTATGTCATTGTCATTGTCTTATGTTGGAGAACATATTCAATGATACTAAAAGTCTAATCCCTTTCTACCTCTTTGTCTCTCTCCCTCAGACATATGCATACCCCACTCATATACACATTTTTTATCTTTTTTGCAAAAATAAAATCTAAATGTGATGAGTAGATACCTTTAATTTTTTTCTTGAAAAACATCTGTCTTAAAATGCATGTAAAAAGGACTACTTTGAAGGATAGTTAATATTTTCTCATTTTTATTTCCAATAGTTTATTTTTTCAAAATATTTTGCTTTGTTGTAACTTCAAAAATGTTTCTTTCAACTTACTGTGTAAAAACTCTATTTAGTTTTGGCAATAGAAAAAAATACAAGCATGATATTGTTAAATGTTGGGTTTATTTACAGGGGGCAATAAATAAATTGTTAATTCTCCAAAAGTAGTCAGCTTCAGTTTATCAGGAATGAGCTTCCCAATTCTTCTTTGTACCTCTGTTCTCATAACCTCACATGTGCAGTGCTGAATGAATACATTAGACCTCCTGGTGTCTGAAGCTGTTATCTATTTGCGCAGTGCTTTTTCTCAATCCAAAACACATTGGATCCAATAGTGTCACTAATGCTCAGATGATTGACCAGACCTCTGTCCAAATCAAACAAATAACTCCAATTACAGACAACTCCAACAGGGTGTACTTCGTTAATGGGACAATCTATCAATTGTTATGGAGGTTGTAGGTATGTGTCTGGATGTGGTGTTTAGGGAAGTCATTCTTAAGGAGATGGTCTTTGGAATAATTCTTCAAAACAAAGACTTATTAGCAACAAAAAAAGATGTCACAAGCATTCTAGTCACAGACTTATGATAGAATGATTTTCTGTGTTTGTAATATAGGGCCAAGGTACTGACAGAACAGGTAAAAATTAGGCAAGAAGACATCTTTGAGAAACAATTATTTTATTGTAATGGATAAATAGTAAAGACATGATCTGCTTATTGAAGTATGCGTAGACATGATTATGTCCTTCCCAGGCCATAGAATAAAAGAAGAAAAGTTCAATATATTTATAATACCAGCTTCTCTTTGATATGCAAATGAAAAAATCCAGAGCCGTATCTCCTCTATCTGGCCTATATACCCGAGAAGAAAATATTCCTCTGCCCCCTAATCATCCCAGGGCCAAGTCCTAGGCAAGTGGAGGCCACCCATATAACCCAAAGCCCACTGAAATTATTTAATTATTTAGTGAATTCCAGGTTGTTTACCCTGTCCTGCATTGCTTTTCCCTAGGAAACCCCAATAAAGGTTCTAACCTCAGCCTTTCACCTTGTTTCTTGTCTTCTACCATGTGAGCCAAACTGGTGCTTCCACAATGCCCTGCCTTACATGTCATGATCCCTACTCTGGGACCTGTGATTATAAAAAATTTGTGTTTTTGTCCTCTCATTGTCTTTTCTTATGTTGACACCTGACTTACCATATATAAAAGAATGCAGAACAGTAACATATCCTAATTATTTCATAGGGTGTCTTGTTCACATATTTAATTTGTGATTTTGACAATAAGCTAATATTTCTTTGACCTTTTCTTCTGAAAATTATTTAAAGTCTAGATTAAAGTTGTTTTCTTCCAGAAATATTCGCCTTTAGTCCCACCAGTCATTTGAGGCATTACTAAAGCAGAAATATTTTAAATTCAATTCTCTTCATGAGATGTTTTTGATCAGGAGGTGGCATGAATTTAGGCCACAATATTTTATGAGGACTAATTTGTGGTTGTAAATTGTCCTGGAAGATGTTCTAGCATCATCCTAAACACAGAACCACTGAGATAAGAATTTTTTTTTCTATCCTGTATTGTGGATTTTCTTTTTATTTACCTTTTTACAGGGGGTATAAACCATTGAATCCTAAATTCTGATTAGTTTTCAATTAGAATCACAAACTTCATTGAGCCCTAGACTTTTTCTCTTGCTTTCTACACCCTATTTAGCCATGAAAATAAAAGCTCAACATATTCAGGATTCAGCATATAATATCGGAAGAAAATGTGTCTTCGGTGCTTGGTTGTCTCCTTAATTTCACTTTGTTTTAATTCCTTGTAATTTTATTTATCCTTCAGATTTTCAAATTTATATTTTTTTCCAAACTAGCTAATAAAATACACTGTTGTAAATTGAAGTATGCATTTCAAATAATTATGACTTTAAACATTTAACTGGTTTATCTGCTGTATACTTGTTTATGACTTTTAATTAGAAGGGAGGATTTAGCCTTTTATCAGCATATAATTTATCCTATTTAATCCTTAATGCTTGTAACAAAAAAAATTGTGTATGTAAATGCAATGTGCATTTCTGTGTTTTATTTGTTCGTTTTCTCTTAATATTACCTTATCATTTTTATGTCAACATTTCTTTAACATTTTACTTCTTACAAATATTCAGTAGCTAGGTTTTATTTTATTACTACTCAGAAATAAATCAAATAATAGCAGTTCATTATTAGATTTTAATCATTGTATTACCCAAGAAGTATGGAAATCCAGGACTGCAAAGATGTGCCATTTCAAGTTCCAGGCTTACATGGCCATGTTGTTCTGCCATATTTGGATTTCATCCCAAAGAACACGATAGGTTCCTAAATTGCCATTGGAGCTCTAGCAATTACATTTATACTCAACCTGTAGAAAGTGAGAAAATAATTTTTAATGTCCCTTCTATTTCAATTTAAGGCTAGTTTCCAGAAATTATACGTAGATCTAATTACATTCCTTTGACAAAATTTAGTAACATGGTCACACCAGGCTACAAGTAAATCTGAAGTATTTAATATTATTATCTGCTAAGTCTGCTGATTGACAGCCATAGCTTGTAATGATATGGTCTGGGAAAAGTCTTAGATTTTCAACATGTCAAGACTCCAAATTACATGATATTTAGCGACTGTGTTTCCTTTAGCAAAAATAAAACTTTATTTCCTTTTATCCCCACTTGAAGACTGACTCTAAGTATTTCTCCCTTGAAGGACTTTAGTAGAAGCAGCAAGAAATGGACACTGAGACCATGTTTTTTAATTTTCAATTTTTATTCCTAATTCTGATTTTAATTGTATCCAAAAATGTAAGGATAGGACTTCCATTATAAAACCGACTTCATCAGATTGCCAGTCTGCAATATGTGAGTACTTGATTCTTTCTACCCAAATGCTCGTATTATTCCAATGTTACAGATTTATGGTTCTGTCATGTACAGTGCTCTGCTTCCAGATTCCAAATTTTATTCCTTAGGAATAGAGTCACCTGAGACTTTCAAAACATACAAAATAACTGGAGTTTAATGAGATATATGTGTTTTTTTTCTGTTATATTTTAAAAGGCTGGAAGTGGGTATGCCAGTAGTGATTTGTCACCCCAAATCTATAAGGACACAGGCTTTTTTAATCTTGTTTCTCCACTCGGCAAAGGTTCCATTCAGAAGGTCATATCAGGGGCCAAAATGTCTGGTGGATCTGTATGCACCACCTCCACACTCTGATTGGAAAGAGAAAAGAAGCATATCCTTGAATTTTAAATCTACTGCCTGGAATTTAAAGGCATTGCCTCTGCTTGTATATGTGGGAAGGAACAGGTTAAGAATCCAGTTTGCATTTAACAAAGAAGGCAGACAAAGTGTTTTAATGCTCTTTTAGGCATGCAAATCACAGACTTCTGGTAAACAAACTAATGATATTTGCCACCAGTAGAGTCTGTATGTATGGAACACTTTTAGGAAGAGTTACTTAGCAGGTTATATAGGATTGTTTATAAGAAACAAACATAAAATCTATGGATGTATGGGCAATGGCACCCTGGGAAATGTCACTAAAGCTCTATCACTATGTTAAAATAAAATAGAAATGTTTCATAACTGAGATGACTCTCTTCTGTGTAGGCAATGCAGTTATACATATCACGTAGATACCTCGTACGTGAGTCAGGACCAGGGCAAGTCTGGTGCAGTGAGAAGGACCCCAGGAAGACACATTGGCAATCCTGGACCACTCTTGTCATGATGTCTTGTGATCACTGGTGTATCTCAAATCACTTTTAAAGTTTAATATGAGGTAAGATCTGTGATTCATCTGGGACTAATTTGACAAACCAGTGCTTTATGCTCTCTCATTCTCCTTGGCCAGTACTTAATCACATAGTCTCACATGTATGCAAATTATTATACTTTTATTCTGAAAGACCATGTATCTAGTTAAGTATCAGGGATTCTGATTTTACTCTTTAATAGAAGGATATGATTAACATCAGAGGACAACTAGGAGTCTGCAATTCACTTCTAAGTATGTATCCTAAATAAACTTATAAATATGCATCAAAAGACATATATGAAAATGTTCAGTCATTGGGACTGATAAATATATTGGTAATCCTAAGCAGTGGTGAAAATGGTTCTCTTTATACTTTGTCTCCTCACCTGCAAAGTCCCATTGACAGCAGCCACAAGGGTAGAGAGAGCAAAACCTGGTCTGCAGTCCTGAAACCACCAGAATCAGAGATGTCAGTAGGTTTCTTTAGAAATATTTGCTCAGGCCCAAGCAGTTCTTTTTCTTAGTTATTATCACATGCCAAAGTATCTCAAGAAAATGCTGTTTTACTCTTGCTTCAGGGCTAACCACAACTGGGCCCTAGGTTTGGGATCTTGGGCCAAATGTCTCTGCCCAGTCTATAGCAGAACCCTCAAATTTGTTCACATCATGATGGTATATCTGAAAGGACACTGGGATTGAGGATTGCAGTAGGCAGGGAATGGCAGCAAGCATGCATTCATAATACTGATGCTGTTCTCCAAGAAACATTTCCTCTATCTATCTATCATAAAAGATAAATTTAGCATGCATAATACGTTTCTGCTTTTATAAAAGCATTTGTTAGTTTATCTGAATAAATGTAGAAAATATACCTGGTTGACTTCATGTCATCTATTGTTATTTCTAAGAGTTAGAATTAGGGCTGATTTTTAAAATATATTCTGAAACTTTCCAATATCACATTAATTATTTAAATAATCATATAATTCAAAAGTTAACATTTTTTCCAAATCTCTCAAAAAATAAAAGTTTGTTGCCTCTGAAAACACAGATTTAAGACAATGCCCCTGCAGGTAATGACTTTAAACACCCACAAGACATTCTGGAGACATTATGGTGCTTCACCTCATAATTTGTTAGAAATTTTCCAAAATCAAACACTATTTTTGAAAAAAAAAATTATATTAAAACACTCTGTCTTACTAATCGATCAATACCTATGTGACCATAGGGAAATAATGTTCATCAGAAATCAAGCAAATGGGAGGACAGAGGAGGGCATGGGTATATTCACACCTAACAGGCACAGTGCACACTATCTGGGGATGGGCACACTTATAACTTTGACTTAAATGGTACAAGATTAATTTATGTACCCAAAACATTTGTACCCCTGTAATATTATGAAATAATAATTTTTAAAAATACTGTCTCTTATATACATTATACATTTCTATGCAAATAGCTTATCAGCAAAAAGAACTGCACTTTGAACTAAGCATAGGATGGTACATTGAACCTCTCTGGTAGAAAAAAAAAAAACACTTCTATATCAAAACAATACAATGTTAAAATATAATGCTGCTAACGTAAGTTTTTGTTTAACTCACAATGTTTCTAAAGTCAAAACAATCCACATTATCTAATAAATCAGTTTTCTGTTCACCATGTGCCTTTATAATCACTTTATAAAATATACTTTTGGAAGGAGGTGCATTTTTGGTCAATTAACTACATATTCTGTATTCCTTAAAGATCAAGGGCTTATCTGCATTTGTACCTAGACAGAATACAACAGTTGAAAGTTTATATTCTCTCTCCACACTTAATCAGTGCACATGCATAGCAGCGTGAAGTGTCTAATTCTCTGCACATAATTTCAGTACCTAAGGTAGAGTGGCTCTCTTGGAGTTTTTGGCTCAAATTAATAACTAAGAGAGTCCTTCAAAATACAATATGATTAGTCATCTTTAATCAAATGAATAAATTGACTAATAAGAAGCTGCCCAGTGATCATTCTCTGGAGAAGTACATTAATTCATGTATACACTTGAGCCTTTTACCCAGAGAAAGGTCACTTATACTGCCTGTGCTGACTGCCATGTTAAGTACATTTCAGGCAGAGTAAACATCCACCTTGTTTCATAAAATGATAGTTCCAATCCCTGGATAATTTTAAAGATCACAAGCCCCAAATGTGTATGTGAAAGACTTTCTATCCTCAAGCAAAATAAGCAAGCTATCAAATGCTTAGCATTTCTTCCTAGGATACAGGCTTATTGACATGAAGATTCCTTTACAAAAGCAGCAGACAAAACAGAAAAAATTAAATGAATTTTTATTGTATTCCTTTTGATTTAACCATTTTATAATTTAGAACAATATTCATAATATAATCTAAACAGACAAAGACTTTTAGACAGGCAATCATGTAATGTGTCAAAGTTAGACTACAGAAAATTCTTTATAAAAGAGAAAAAAGATGTTTTAGCTTTTTTGATTATTTGTCATAATATGGCAATTTTATAAATGTGGTGCATTCAAATGTAGAAGCTTTAAGATTCAAATCAGTCAAAATTAAACGAAGAAAAAGGAACATAAATCTTGAAAGAGATACTCAGAAATATCTTAAAAATACAGCACCCTTGGCACAATCCAAATGAATGACACGGTGCTGTACTTCTTAGTGCCACACTTCAAGTCATAGCCATAGCCTACATATAAGATAAGTTTTGTACTCATCCTGCATTATACCTAACAGTTCAGCCCCTAGTCCTTGCATTTTCTACACAGTAAACTCCACAGGATCTAGGGAAAGCAAAAGCCATACATTTCCAATTTCTCACTGGACTGTGAGGTAGGCTTCAGGTACATTTTTTGTATTTTTGATGGTGCGGAGGGGGAAGGAAATTGGTATTTTTATGATGCTTACTATTTTACTTGTAGCCTGACTTTCAGAAATTTGTGAATCCCACTCTGAGATGTTACCAATAATGTATACTTACCACATATACACCAATGCACTCTACCAGGTATTATTTTCTACATTTTCACAAATAGGAAAAATGAGATTTAATTGAGGAAACTAGCTTACTTAGGATCACTCAGGTGGGAAATGGCACAAGAATATTTGCCTTTAAAGCTCATACACTTATAACTACTACAAGTGGAAATGACCAACATATGAGTACGACTATTATGCGATGGTCACATGTGTCCATAGTCGGATAGACCGTTCGCCTCATCTGTGTATCTGGCAGAGCTTTTTATTTTATGTGAACCAAGGTATGAGTCTTTTGATTTTAGAAATTGAAGTAGAAGCTAAATTTTATATTATTTGAGATAATATTTACATTCTAAGAACTGCTGAGAGAATCAAGAGACAGCATGCAAGTGCAAAAAAGAAAGAAGCATAAAGTATAACCTTAGTGTATGTCCAAATATTGAAGACAATGGAGTGAGAATTGTAAATATCTAAGTTAGAAGGAAAATTAAGGGAGAAAACCAGGTTCCACAGAGCCAAATCAAAGGAAATTGAAGTATTAAAGATGAAAGAGAGAGGTCAAAGATGTGAAAGACATGATTGAAGTTGATGCCAGGTAGAATATGGATTCCTCAAGCTGGAGATATACAACAAGTATGGAGGCAAGCAGGGATTCTTTTGGACAACAGAGAAGCAAGGAAAAATGTGATAAATTTACTAACATTACCTATTTGTGGAAAATATTTTAGGTAACAAACGTGATTAAAAAGACACTTGGGATAGACCTATCTTACACAAGATAATGCCAATCA
>RJWJ010030724.1:0-19699 GCA_004363605.1 Indri indri | reverse complement strand
AGCAGCAGCAGCAGCAGCAAAGCCCCTAGCCATTCCAGTCCCTGCTCCTCAACCAAGAACAATGGTAGGAGATTTGGAGGTAGGGATGTGAACAGTGGTGTCTCACAGCTACAGCAGCAGCAGCAAAGCTCCATGTCTCTCTAATCTCCACACGGTGGCTTAAGGAGACAGAAGCCCAGTGGTCTCATCTACCCCAAGGAAGTCACCTAGCAACAAAAAAATATCCCAGAGAAGCAATTTCTATCCTCATAGATGGCACTAGCAGGAATCTAATGAGAACCCAGCTGCACCAGAAGAATAAAGCAGACTAGAATATCATTGTAAGGGCTCCAAAAACTAAACTGTCGTTGGAGTTAAAGTTCACAAAAGTAGGCCAGAACCTATAGGCTAAACTTAAACAGGAAGATTGCTCGTTAAAGAGATTTAGCTGGATTTATGACTTAAATAGAAGCAAGAGTCTCCTACCATAGTTACCAGAATATTCAGGATATAATTGAAAATCACCTGCTCATACAAGAACCAGGAAGACCATAATTTAAATCAGAAGACAATCAACAGATGCCAATACCAAGACATATCAGATATTGGAATTATCTAACAAGAATTTTAAGACAGCTGACATTGAAATGCTTCAACAATCAGTTATAGATTCTTTTGAAACAAATTTAAAATTTAGAAAATGTCAACAAAGAAATAGAAGTTATATATATATATATATATATATATATATATATAAATACACACACATACCCACACACACTAAATGGCTAAGTGAAATAAGCCAGGCACAGAAAAATAAATACTATATGATCTCATTTATATATGAAATCTATAAAAGTAAAACTCATAGAAGTTGAGAGTAGAATGGTGGTTATCAGCAGCTAGAAGGGCAGAGAATGGGGAGATGTTTGTTAAAAGGTACAATATTCCAGTTAGATAAGAGAAAATTTTTTTGAGGTCTATTGCACAGAAAATGATCAGTATGTGAGGTAATATATACGTTAATTAGCTTGATTTAATCACTCCACATTGCGTGCACATATGTATCAAAACATCACATTGAACTCCATAAATACATATAATTTTTGTCAATTAAAAATAGATAAAATAAGAACTGTTAAATAAATACAAGCAGAAGAACTGAACACAATAACTGAATTTTAATTTCACTATACAAATGCATAAATTCATTAATGTCACAGTATACAAGGTCAACAAACAAAAATTAGTTGCATTTCTATATAATGAAAACAAACAAGTAAAAATCTAAATTAAAAAAAAAAAAGTATGATACCACTTACAATTGCCCCAAATAAAAGGAAATACTCACATAGAATTCTAATTGAACATGGACAGTATCTGTATGATGAAAATTACAATATGCAATAAACAAAATTAGTGAAGACCTGCAATGGAGAGAAACACCATGTTTGTTGACTAGAAGAATCAACAGTATAGAAATCAATTTTCTCAAAATGATTGATAGGTTTAATTCAATTCCTATTAAATTCTCAGAAAAGTTTTTTTTGTAGACATAGGCAAACTTATTCTACAATTTCTATAAAAGCAAAAGTAATTATGAAAGAGAAGTATAAAATGGGAACAATAGAACTTCCCACTGTTATGGATTTCCATATGGCTACATAATCACAATAATGTGCTACTTTCAGAAGAAAAGAGTGATGAAACAGAATAGACAATCCAGAAATATACACACACACACACATGCCCTATTAAATCTTGACAAGAAAAAGCAATCTAATGGAAAATGTATTCAAAAGGACTTTTTGATATATGGTGCTGAAGTAATTTGACACAAAACTAAACCTTTATATAAACTTACATCTTATAAAAAAACGTTAACTCAAAATAGATCCCTAGCTTATTTGTAAAATACGAATATATAAAACATCCAGGAATAAGATACAGGAAAAATCTTCTTCACTTAGGACTATTCAAAGAGCTCTTAGAATTAATGCCAAAGCATGGTTTTTAAAGAACAAATTGATCATTTAGATTTCATCAAAATTCAAACTTTTTGTCTACAAAAGACTGTGTTAAAAATATAAAAAGAAAAATTGAAGGCTGGAAGATAATATTTTCAAACCACCTATCAGACGTAATACTTGCACCTGAAATAGATGAAGAACTCAAATCTCAATAATACGAAACAAGCAATCCAATGGGAAATGGGACCATAGACATATACATACATTTTGGCAAAGAAGATACGCAGTTGGCAAGTAAACATATGATAATATGTTCAATAGTATTCATGATTACAGAAATAGAAATTAATACCACAATGAGATATCACTGTACACCTATCAGAAAGACTAAATTAAATTAAATTTAAAACGATGATTACAAATGCTGGTGAGGATGTGGAAAAACTGGATCACTATATTGCTGATGGGAAAGTAAAATGATAAAGACACTCTGGCAGTTCTTTTAAAACCACAAATAAACTTCCATATGCATTAGTCAGAGTTCTCTAGAGAAACAGAAACAATAGGATATATTGGCAGCAGTTGACATTGCAGTCTTGATATAGAATTTCTTTATCTCTGAAAACCTCAGAATTTAGATTTAAGGTGTTCGAGCTAATTTAATGAGGCAATCTACATTAATTGAGGTCAATCTCCTTTACTTAAAATCAGTTGAATGTAGATGTTAACAACCTTCGCAGCAACACTAGATCAGTGTTCAATTAAATAATTGGGTACCATGGCTAGCCAAATTTATACAGAAAGCTAATCGTCATACCATATTACTCAGCAATTGCATTTTTAGACATATATGTCAGAGAAATTAAAGCTTATTTTCACCCCAACACTTGTGCACTAATGTTCATGGTAGCTTGATTTCTCATAGCCAAAATCTGGAAACTACCCAAATATTCTTCAATGATTAAATGGTAAAATAAACTGTGTAATATCTACACCATAAAATGCTACTCATCAAAAAGGAAAAAAAAAATAAAACATTAATTTAAGCAAGAACTTGGATAAATCTCAAGGAAAGAATGCTGAGTGAAAAAAAAAGCCACTCTCAAAAAGATGAATACCGTATGACTCTATTTGTATCACATTCATGAAATAATATAGAGATGGAGAACAGATTATTGGTTTCTAGGGGTTAGGGAATTAGGGAATGATGTATGTTTGACTATTAAAGGAGTACTCCAAGGGAGATCATGGCAATGGTACCTTGACTATGGTGATGGTTACTCATGAAAGCTACACATGAAAAAATTGTATAGATACACACACGCAGAAAGTTCATGTATAACTGGTGAAATGTGCATTAAACTGTGTGGAGTGTACCCATATAAATTTCCTGTGTTCGATATTTTGCCAGATTAATGCAAGATGTTAACACTGGGGAGACTGGGTAAAGGGTACACAGGACTTCTCTGCACATTTCTTTCTATCTTCCTGTTGATCAATGAGTATTTCAAAATAATTTTTTAAATGACAGATCTATAAGTATTAAATTAACATGCACAAAGGCTCTATAGATATTCTTCACCAAGTTGCTTCATCTGCATTTTTCACTTACATGAGACAGACACAGACTCTCAAACTTTCTGTTAAAGTAAGAAATCTGGCGTTCTGTGGTAGATATAAAAATTTCCTTTAAGAAGAGATTTGATACTCGTAAGTGGGGAGTGAGATTAGCAGAC
Source organism: Indri indri (assembly GCA_004363605.1). Lineage (NCBI taxonomy): Eukaryota > Metazoa > Chordata > Mammalia > Primates > Indriidae > Indri > Indri indri. The sequence goes on along the minus strand of RJWJ010030724.1, from coordinate 16,014 downwards.
AGCTTCTAACTGTGATTTTTTTTTTTTTTTTTTTTTTCAGGGCAGGCATCAGCGCCAAAGAATTGCTTTGTTGAAGGGATGTCTCACTTATCCCAAGGAAGCCCTCATCCACTAACTGAGTGAGGGAGGGGGATAAAGGCTGGCCATTTGAATACCATTCTCCCCAGTGCTCCCTGCAGGTTGCATAAGGGTTTGTTGGACCTGCATCACAGATCAAACTTTTTTGCCTGTTTGCTTCTCCTTTTCAGATGTATAGTTATGTAATAAGCATCTTATCTTCCCTGCCCCCTGAGGAAATATGTAAACACTGGGTAAGAATGCTTAAATTAGGGCAAGCACAGCTGATGGAAAATTGTGCAACTACCTAAAGTTATGTTTTTGAAAAGTAATTGCTTGGGTACTATTTATTTTATAATATTAAATAAAATCACTATAGATATTTTGAGATGATTACTAATATTAAGTGCATTTGCACCAAAAAGGCAAATACTCAATATATAAATATCACCTATTTTGGGGTAGTAGGGTTATGGATTGTTTACATTCTAGTTTCTATGCTTCATAGAATTTTATTAATCTTTTATAATAATCATGGATTGTTCTTATAATTAGAAAAAAAGAGTAAATACTATATAACCCAAAAATGTTTAAGAATGCCAAACTAAGGGGAAAAATTAGTTTTCACTCAAACTAAAATTTAACTTCATTGGAATTTAACTTTCTTTTGTGAATTGAGTTGATTTAATTTTATTTCTATTCTTTCTTTTGGATTCACCATTTTAAAAAATCCTCATAGACAAGTTTAACTGTTGGACTCTTAGTGCTTGCAACTAACGAGTAAAGATCACATCTAAAAGTAGAGATTATCTCCATTTTAGGGCTGTAATTTGCTACTTTCGAAATAGAAATATTTTTCCATAATTGCAGGAAGGATGAAGAGATGCTTTAAGTATCAATTTTAGAAAAATTTAGAAGGTAACTTTTGGGTCAACTACTCTAAATGGTGTATTATCACCTTTAATGATAGCTTGAAATGAAATTCAATGGTAATTGTAATACATGATTGCCTCATTTGGATTTGCAATGAAAGTTTAAAATTAAAACTGATTAAATAACACCACTGCTTTACCAATCTAGCTTTATGCCAATTTCTAAACTTTTCATTCCAAATCAAAAGGATAATATACTTGATTATTATTTTTCTATATTTTTCAAACAAATGACTTTCTTCATAAAAACTTCCACTCTGTTCTGAAATGATAGACACTTGGAAGCATTTACTGTAGATTAAAACTAAAAGGTGAGTGAATAACTCCATATATTTAAATGTTATTTCAAATATGGGACTGGTATTTTTCATTTAATATGCAAAGTAATGAGAAATATTCCTAAAGAAGATCTCCACCTTATATGAGCACACACGCATATGTACTTCCATATATTTTTATATTCTCTGTGATGTTTGAAAATTTTATACATCTAGTCCTTGCTTTCACAGATTACACAAACACATAGGAGAAAAACACAATTACATGAAAATCTTTGTCTTTAAGCCTCCATTGAATAGAATCTGGTTATCTCTCTTTGAAACAGAGCCCAGAACATCCTTTTTCTCTACCAATTATTCCTCATGAAGCCGTGATTCTCTTTCCTTTGTCTGCTAGATATATATAAAACTTCAGCTACTGTTTCCTTCCTCTTAGCATTGGAAAAGTTTACTTTCATGGCAGAAAAAGAAAAGAGAACTTGATTCCCAAAGCTCTTTTTATTGGATACATAAAAGGTGGCTATTTCCATTTCGTTTGGGTCCAGATAGATATTTCTACCAGATTGGGTCAAAGGACATTCTAGTAGTAATACTTTGTTCTGCAGTTAAAAGAATCTCTCCCTGCTGATCATAGAACTGTTCTATGACCATGTATGAGACACTATCATTCATTTTCCACTCGGCAATGTTTCTTCTTTTGTCATGTTATTTCAGATACTAGGAGGAAACATATTCTAAATTCTTGATCTAGTGTTCTAAAGACAATGGGTAACAAAAGCTACTTTAAATAGTTATCACAGAAGATATCTTCTTATGGTATGATATGGCAAACAAATATTCTGAGGAGACCTAAAAACAGATTATATCCCAACTCTGAGTAGGCACATATTAATTTGATCAATAACAGATTAATAGGTATTGATAGCTTTTTATACAAGAGTAAAAACTAACCTTCAGATATTAACTATTTCATATCTAATCTCATTTAACCCTGCAAAAAATCTTGTTAATTTGCTAATACTATTCACATTTGACAAATAAGCATATTGAAATGCTAAGATATTGTCATTTTCACACATAACTATAATAATAAGGATTAGAAGGGATGTTTACCTTAAGAGAATTGTTTCTGAAATTGCTGCCAGTGGACTTTCTGTATGAAACATTGATGGAATGATGATGATAAATGCCTGTTACTAAATTATTAAATTTTAATTCTGATTACTGATGACAGTAATCAGATATTCTGAGGTTACAAATTCAGATATTTGCATTTCTAACAAGTTTACATGAATCTGAGGGATAGAAAAACTTGAGAAATTTTTTCCTAGGCTTTTTGTCAACCTCCCCTTTCAAAAATATGCCATAATTTTATCTGGATAGATACATAATCTAAAAATCTTCAAACATCCATCCCAGTTCTAATATATACATTCATACTTATGAAAGTTTTAATGAACAAATGAATTACATTTCTTAGCTCAAAGATGTAAAATTGAAGTCAAATTTGGCAGATTGGCAATACCTATCTGAAATATTAAATTGAGAAAAAGAGTAAGGTCTTGTCTAGATAAAAGGAAAAGATGCTATAATCTATTAAGCTGGAATGCTATATGCAAAGGACAGGTAAAAGGGACTGTACTTGCTAGTTTTACTAGCCCTGAAATAGCCTGTTATTATCATTATCATATTTACCTTAAAGTAGTGTATTATAGCACTATTTTTTTAAATTTTTTTCATTTTATATTCAGTTTTACTGAAATTGCTTTTTTTCCTTAAACTTAATTGTGTAAGTTTTATATTATTTTAATTGACATGTAATAATTGTACAAATTTATGGAGTTCAGTGTGATGTTTTGACAGATATTTTAAATGTGTAATGATCAAATTAGGATAATTAGTATATATTAATACATCACCTCAAACATTTATGATTTCCTTGTGGTGAAACATTCAAAATCTTTTATTCTAGCTGTTTTGAAGTATACAATATATTATTAACTATGGTCACCCTACTGTGCAGTGGAACACTAGACCTTATTCCCCTATTTAACTGTAATTTTGTACCTATTAACCAACCTTTCCCCATCTCCCCTCATCTCCTACTCTTCTCAGCCTCTGGTAATCACTATTCTGCTGTCTACTTTTATGAGATCAACTTTTTTAGATTCCACATATGAGTGAGATCATGTAGTATTTGTTCTACTGTGCCTAGCTTATTCCACTTAAAATAATGTCCTCTAGGCTCAACTATGTTGCTGCAAATGAAAGAATTTAATTCTTTTTTTATAACTGAATAGTACCCCATTGTCAGTATAACTACATTTTTAAACAGTATTGTTAGAAACAAAAATTTCAACTTTTTAGCCAGGAAAATTTTGGTTCAACTTTTAGGACTGATACAGCCAGCATGAAAATTGGCAATGTCATCATTTTTAAGTCTCGATTTTTGAAGTAGGTAGTTTTAAGGATGAAATTATGTATAATTGATTTTAATTATATAAAAATATATGAATATAGGTTGACCTATTTATATAATGGCTGCATGAGCAATTCTGCAGACCCTTTTCCCAATTGAACAACAATAAATGGTGAAAATTATAAAGCAAGAAATATAAACACTTACAAAACAGTTATCTGATCAGTGTTCATTTTTTCTGGGATAAGTTTCTAGAAATTTTCATAGAAGCATATAATGAATGAAGAAATACTTCTTAAAGAAAATCCTACTACATTTCAATAAGAAGAGCAAGTCTTAGCATTTCAGCTACAATCACTCTTTCCTATTCCCCCATTCCTCAGGCTGGCAGGATGGAAGAGCCACTCTGGACAGATATAGCCAAGAAGACACGGTTCCCTCTCCCTTCAACTCAGTCACATGCTGAGGTATCCCACCATCCTAGGCCTTTTGCCTCCAACCCTTTTAAAAACATATAAAATAATTTTAATCTGGATACATTATCTAAAAATCTTAAAACACACATCCCCTGTTCTTATATATACAGTGTGAAGGTACTAGTATAGTGGTTATTAAACTTTTAATGAATGAATAGCATTTCTTAACTTAGAGATGCCAAACTGAAGCCAAATTTGGCATATTGGCAATGCTTTCATGAAGTATTGTTTAAGAAAAAATATTGAGGCCATATCTAGTTAAATTGAGGCCATATCCCCACATTTAAGAGAAAGGTCGGTAGCCAGTATTTCTATTTTCCTCCAGCTGTGTGTTACAGACTAAATACCAGATAAATAAAGCTGATATTATGAGGGTTCCCTTTACCCATACAGCCCCTACTCATAGTGTAGGGGCTCTAACAGGTAAGAAAGCATGAGAATACAGTTAGAAAGAAAGATACAGTCAAAGACAATCCTGCTATTTAATAAAATCACTGTCATCAAAGGGTGACTGTGAGCATGCCTGAGGCTATACCCTCTAAAGAGTAAAGTAAAATGAAAGACTTCTAGAAAAGAGCAAATAAATGTCACTAAAATAGTGTAATTATGTCACTAAAAAACAAAAAAAAAAAAAAAATCAAGCCCAGGATATAGTGATCAGCATACAGAGTTACTAAAATACATTATCTGAAATGTTCAATTTTTGCTGGTCTTGGTGGTTCATGTGTGTAATCCCAACGTTTTGGGAGTCCAAGGTGAGAGGATCACTTGAGGCCAGGAGTTCAGGGCCAGCCTGGGTAACATAGTACGATCCTATATCAACAAAAATATTAAAAAATATTGGCTGGGCATGTTGGTGTACACCTGTAGTCCCAGCTACTTGGGAGTCTGAGGAAGGAGGATTACTTGAGCCCAGGAGTTCAAGGTTGCGGGGAGTTATGATCACATCACTGTACTCCAACCTGGGTGACAGAACAAGACCCTATCTCTGAAAAAATAGTGCCCAATTTTCAACAAAATCAGGAACAAATGAAAAGAAACAGAAATGATTAGTAAGTTTAATATAACAAACCGTAAGATTGTACATGTTCTTCTTATTATTGTTGGATTCTTTAAAGATATAAAATTATATAAAGTTATAACATTGTATCATTGGTTGATAACCAATATAGATGAAATATGTATAACACAATAGCACGCAAAAAAGAGTTAGAGGGAATAAAGTTATACGGCAGTAAAATTTCTATGGCTCTCTGGAATCGAGTTAGTATGGTTAACATCTATAACATCTAACATCTTATATACATCTCATAAGTTATGATGTATATGGTAACTCCTGAGGCTACTGCTGGAAAAGAAACCTTAAAAATTAAAAAAATAAAGAATTAAAATGTTATTTTAGAAACAATATTTACATAGTGCCAAATAAAAGACAGTGAAGGAGGAATAGAGGCATATAAAAGACATATGAAATATAAAGAAAGCAAAAAGTAAAATGGCAGTATAAATCTAATTATATGAATAATAACATTAAGTATGGGAATTGGCAATCCAATCAAAAGGCAAAAATTATCAGAATACATTCTTAAAAATCCAGCTTCAAGTTGTATAAAGGAGACACACTTAAGATTCAAAGATATAAATAAGTAGAATATGAAGAATAGAAAAATTTATATCATGCAAAGAGTGGTCATAAGAAGGCTAAAGTGAATAAACTAATATCAGACAAAATAGATAATTATAGAGCATAGGAATAAGAGATATATTTTATAATCAAATATCATTCTTGTCTATTGGAAGTATACATGCATCTAACAAAGGATGAAGCAAAATCTAATGGAATTGAAAGATAAAGGCCACTTTTATTCAACATGGTACTGAAGTTTTTAACCAAGAAATTTAGACAGGAAAAATAAATAAAAGACAAGCATGTAAGAATGAAAGAAGTAAAACAATCTTAATTTGTTTTGTATCAATATATAGAAAATCCTAAGGAACTTATTAATGCAATTATTACAACTAATAAAAGAGCTTGGCGAGGTTGCAGATTACAAGATCAATATGTAGAAATCAATTGTTATTCTCTATGCCAGAAATGAATAACCCCAAAATGAAACGAAAACAATATAATTTGCAATATTATTGGGAAGAATAAAATAATTCAGCATACATTTAACAAAAGTGAAATTTTGTGCTCTGAAAACTAGAGAGTATCTCTGAGAGAGAGAAAAAAAGGGCCTAAGTAAAGAAAAGGCACCCAATGTTCATAAATTAGATGTCTTAATGTTAAGAAGGTTAATACTCTCCAAATTGATCTACAGATCCAACATAATACCTAGGAAAATACCACCTGTTTTTTTTTGCATGTCATAAATTAATCCTAAAATTAATATAAGGAACCCCAGATGGCCAAATATAACGAATTCAGTATAGCCAAAATAATCTATAAAAAAAGAATAAAAGAATCTAAAAAAAAGAATAAAGTCTCTTCCCAATTTCAAAACTTACTACAAAGCTACGGCAACAAAGACTCATATGGTGATGTCATAAGGATAAAAATAATACAATGGAGAGTTCAGAAGTGAATCTTCACATTGGATTAGGGACTCAAGACAATTCTGTGTGGAAAGAATAGTCTTTTTAACAAATATGATTGGGATAACAAGATACCCACATGCAGAGAATGAAGTTGAACTCCTACCTCACACTATATCCAAAAATGAATACAAAATAAATCAAACACCTACACTTTAGAGCTAAAACTCAAAACTTGTATTAGAAAACATGGACATCAATTTTTGTGAGCTTGGGTTAGGCACAGCAATTAAAAAATAGATAAATTGGATTTCATAAAAATTTAAATTTTTGTGCTTTAAAGAAACTACCAAAAAATTGACAAGATAATGAACATGAGAAAATATTTGCAGTTTAGGTATCTGATAAGTAAGTAGTATCCAGAATATATGAAGAACTCATAATTCAACAATAAAATGACAAATGACCTGATAAAATCGGCAAATTATCTGATTATATATTTATAGAAAGAAGATATGAAAGTTACCCCCCAAATGTGCAATTGTTGCTAATGCATATGGGGTTTTTGTGGGGATGGTGGTGATGAAAATATTCTAAATTTGATTGTGGTTATGGTTGCATAACTCCATGAATATACTAAAAGCTGCTAAAATGTACATATCAAATAGATAGATTGTATGATATGTGAAACAAAATAGTAAAATAAATGCACTGTAAAAACAGTTAAAATATAAGGATAATATGAAAACTGCCCTTACTCTATCCATTAAATGCTCAGATGTAAAATTTATGTATGTGCTCACCTACCTTTGACTATAATCCTTGAAAGTGTACACATGTGTCTTCAGGCAAGATTTGATGCATGTTATGTATTGATATGTCTGTTTTTCAGCATCTTGCCTTTTTCTCACATTATGGTGGAATGGGCAATTTTTCATGTTCATGTATAAATGTGTTTTCTATTTAACTGATTCCTACTATTTCACATTATAGATATTTCATAATTTATTCACTATTCTCTTATTATTAGACATGCAGGTTGTTTCCATAACTATTATACAGTAAACACACAGTGACTAATGCCATTACTGTGCCTTTACCTTTATGTTCAAATATCTCAAATTCGTAAGTATAATTGCTGTTTTGAAAAGTATGTACCTTCAAACAATCTAGACAGAAAACTTTGCCTTTCAGAAAAAGTATAGACTTTTCCGCATCTAAAAGAGTTTGTGAAAATACTATTTTCTCTATAACTTGGCTAACACCAATTATTACAGTTACTTTTTTAACTGCTTGATGAATTAATGGACCACTTTCTCATTCCTATTATAAGTTGCAATTCCTTGATACAGGATAACTTGAGTATTTTTCTCATGAGCTTGTTTGTATGTCTCTTCCAAATTCCTTATGATAATAAATATCAAATTATTTCCTTTTATTATTAAATTTAAATTTCTTTTTATACTTTCAAGCAGAAAATATTTAATGAGTATCTACTATTGGCCCAGCACCATTCTAGTTACTGCTTGCAGTAGATTTCTGGCGATATCTTTCATCAAGCTTAGCAATCATCAAACTCAAAATTAAGTTTGATAAAAATATGATTTAAAAAAGGATACAGAACTTTAGTAATTAAAAATATGTAGAGATGATTATATAGTTTTCCATTTCAAATCTAAGTTACTAAATTAATGTGTTGTTCACATTCTTACATACAATAAATCCTAATTTGCATTAGTGTATTTTTATAGATTAAATTTTCTACCAGCTTACTTTTAAAAATGTGCAACTATGTTCACAGAGAAAACTAGTTTATGTTTTCTCTTTTTATGCATTTTCTCTTGCTATGGCATCAGAATTATTCTACATTTTTATAATGAATTGGATAATTGTGAACCATTCCAATGTTTTACAAGTATGAGTATGACGTGGACATTATTTATTATTTGCATACTCAGTAGAATATATCCAAAGAAATATCTAGTTTGCTTACTCTCCCATGGGAAATATTCGATTACATTTAATATTTTCTTTGTAATTTTTTCTAATAATTAAAAAATATAGGTTTTCTGTTGCTTCTTCAGTTTTGTTAATTTATTTGTTTTTCAGAAACTTCTCCAATTTGTAAAAGTTTTATGTTTTTATATATTGTACATAATTTATTCACAATTTTAAAGACATCTGTAACTGAAATTGTGTTCTCTTTTTCTTACACTATCTGGTTTGTCTTTTTCCTTTTCTCTCTTGCTTTGTTAGGCTGTTTGGTTTCTGTTATTGCATATAAATATTATTCAATAGTTTTCCCTGCCATCTTTTCTTTTTTTCTATTATGGTTTTATGTTCTATTTCATGAATTTATGACTTTATTTATTTATTTATTTATTCTCCTTTCTTTTGGATTCACCTCCCAATCTTTCTAGATTGTTAAATAGAAAACTAGCACCATTTATTTTCAATTTTTCTTTTCATATCATGTTTCAAAAATTACTGTTTTAGTTTCGTATCTCTTTAATTCAATTCAAATTAAATTTAGCTCTTAATTTGATTTTTTTCTCATTAAGCCAAGACTATTTTGAAAAAAGATTAAATTTACAAATTAATTATTAATGTTTTCTATGCCCTTTTTGCCTAATTTTGGAAGTTATGGTGTGATCAGTGAATACAGCATGTATATATATGTAGTATTATTTACTATCAGGGATTGGAGGAAGTTAATGTATTTTCATTCAATAATTCATGCTCCATTTTTTGTGGTTCTCCTATATCATGTTGACAAAAGCATAAATCCCTTCTTTATTATGTATGAAATATAGTAAGATTAAAGAATTTTTTTATTCTTTTATATTTTTCTGCTTTTAAATATTCATTTAATGGGTTGATTTCAATTGAAATGAGTCAAAGTCTTTCATTATAATTTCAGCTAAGTATGAGAATTGAAAGAGTCTTCTAACCCATGTTTCCCAGCCCCTAGCCAATTTCCTGGGGCAACCATTTATTTTTATTTTTATTTTTATTTCAGCATATTATGGGGGTACAAATGTTTAGTTTACATATATTGCCTTTGCCCCTCCAAAGTCCGACACCTGATGAATGTTACTACTATTTGTACACTTAAGTGTTGATCAGTTAATACCAATTTGATGGTGAGTGCATGTGGTGCTTGTTTATCCATTCTTGTGATACTTCACTTAGTACAATGGGCTCCAGCTCTATCCAGGATTTAAATATATTGTTTATGTTTTTCTTGATAGTTATCTTACCAGTTTGTAAATGGTGATCTTATATCATTATTTCTATATGTGATGACAATTTAAATATATCATACCCTATTTACTCTCTTATTGAATTTTTAATTATAATTTTAATCATTAAATTATTAAGATAATATTCCATATAATAAATGATATGCTGGAATAACATATTAAAATAAATTATAAGTATGCTTTGTACAACTAAATTTTGACAACATCACTTCTCTAAACACTTCTTCAAATTCATACTTCTATTAGGTATTCTTTAGTTTTTTTATCTACACATTTGAGATCATTGTGAGTTGTAACTATACTTAACTATTGAATATTTTATTAATATTTCAATTCTAATCACTAAAATCCCCCACATAGCATTTAAAATATTATAATTCTATAAATTCTATAAATATAATTCTATAAAATTCTATAATTCCATAAATTCTATAAATATTGTAGAATCATTTATTGTGCTGTGATATCATTTCTTTCTTTTTTTGGTGATCCTATATAATGATCTCTGTACAATTTGTGGCAGAATATAACTTCTATTGAAATTGAATTTATTTTTTCCTGTAATAATCAATTTCTTACTGCCATGTCAAGTTTTAACATGACTTTCATCTGGATAACATATTATCTCATACATTTTCTCTGGTTTTTATTTACATTTATTTTCCTCCATTAAGTGGATTTGTTTTCCATACCATGTTATCAATATTATCTATCTCCTTTATCATCTAGTATTTAACTACAAACCTTTTCCTTCACCTTAAAGACTTATTTCTTGGAAATCACAACTTTGGGACCTGTGAAAAATTTTGCTTTTTATATATGATTTTTGCTGTTTCTAGGATTTACCTCCAATGGCTACCTGAGTTTGTTTTATAATATTGTATTTCTCATATATTTTCTTATTCTTCTCTTTAACATTTATTTGTATGAGTTCATACTTTTAAAACATCTTTTTGCAGAAAGTATAAAAGATATAAAATGTCTGTGTTCTTACATCTCTGATGAAATTTTTGTTTTGTCCTCTCAACTGATAGTTATTCTGTCTTAGTTTACAACTTAAAATCATATTTGCTAAGATATTTAAAGCCATAATTCAATTGTTTCCCAGAATTCTATAGGCAGCTTTTAGTCTTTTTGTTCATTTGAGCGTATGATGAAACATATCTCTTTTATATTTGCACATGTTTGTGTGTGGGGATGTGTGTGTGGTTTTGGCCACTTAAGATCAATCTACATTTACTTTTCAGAGAACTCCTCATTGTGTGCAGTGTTGCGTGTGATCTAGGCTCACTCAATTAGATGCACCTGCCCAAGATTTTGAAACTTGAGAAAACAAGGTAGAAGTTCAAGGACAATCATAAATGCTTAGTGGTGTTATCAATGTCCAGGGCTTCACCACAGTGGCAGAGAATTTCCAAAGATGACAACTATCCAGCAGTGGCGATGTATGTACCAGAGCACTGATCTTATCTGTGTATTGCTGTGCTTCTTTTGACATATCGTCCCTCTGCTCCCACAAATTATCTAAATCTGGTTTTTCACCATCTTTCTATCAATGAAGTCAACTATTTGATATTATATAAAATCTATTCACAAAAACTTGGATCTATATTTTGTAATAAAAAAGATATGGTAGGATAATATATTCAGACATTGAATAAATTAGGTTTTTTTTTACTTCCAAACTTTCAATGGATAAGCTTGTTGCTTATAAGTTAATTACAGATCTAGTAAGAATTCTGAACAATGATTAAAATAATTGACCCATGAATCAGATATTTAAAAATAAGGATGCAACATTATGAGGTTATACTTAAAAAAGAGAGAAAAGATAGATTTGAAGATCCATAATTTTGTGCAGAGTGAAATAAATACACATCTTCTAAATAATTTCTTAAATATTTTCAAAGCAAGAATATGCACGGTCTATTAATATAGTTTGAATTATGATTAATATGTTACACCAAAATTTCAGTGTTAGTATGTAAGCATTTTATAGAAATGAACTGTCACTTTGTAATAATGTTCTATACAAGTCTTGAGATATTTTCATGTTTTTACACGTTTATCCCTGATGTGGGAAACACATTTTTTAGAAGTTAATTATTTGTGTCCAATGCCCAAAATGCCTTAAAAACACTACAAAATAATGTGTTTGTGTGCGTGTGTGTATATATATATCTTGTTAAATAAATTGCTGTCACAACAGAAAGCTAAGGGGGTTCTGGCGGCTTTTAGGTTCTTACACATTTTCAGACTTATGCAGAAGATACTGTGTGGGGAATTCTAACGGTGTCATTTCAAATGGTATGACATTGTCAAACACAGTGAAAACACTATTCCAATTGGAATGATATTGTCAAACACAGTGAAAGCACGAAAATAAATAGAACCAGATAGAAATTTTATCCAGCCAGCAACTGTTAAGAAATTCAATTCCTTACAAATTCTTAGTGGGATTATAAAAAAACACTGCTGAAATAAAAATGAAAGCAATTTCACTGAACCGGGATATGTTCTCTGATACTGTTTATCCAGTGTTCAAATCAATGCCATCGTGAGATTTTGTGGTAAAGATCCCCAATTAAAGGCAGAATAAATCAAAATAGGTAGTTTTCACTGAAAGAGTTTTTTGGGAAATTTAATTTTCTAGGTAGCTAGGGCAAAGTCCTGCCACTCTGAATATTTGAGTAGACCTAAGGATTCAGTAAGAAATAAAAAATGGAATCACCTAACATTAGAGAAGTAAAAATTCCTTTTTTTTTTTCGTAATAAAGAACACTCTTGACTATTCACATGCCCCAAATCTGCTCTGATTTGACTGGTAGATTCCTCCTTTTTTTCTTTTCTTTCCTGAGCTGTTGTGATCACTGAGATTCTGAGGCTTTTCACTGAAAAATGAATCAAACAATGGGGAACCCTGTCTTCTCCTTGTGTCCCTGAGTTTGTAATGTCCTCTTATTTACTGGCTTTGATCTAACAAGTTAAATTGCTTTAAATCAAGAGGGAATCTTCATGTGTGACAATATCTGAATCTAGAACATACCTTGTGGCCAAGTTTAACCAATTGCCGCTTGGGTTTACTGGATGAAATGAAGTAAGGATTAGGGAAGGACCTGGATAATTGTGAGACTCACTGGTTACACCTAATTTAAACCCCTCAAATTTAATAGAAATAGAACTGTGTGTCTTAAAAGAAAAAAGACCCTTTTATATATGTGTTAGAAATTTAGAGAGTGGGCACATATGACTGAGACCCATCAATAATAGGATTTCTTTCTCTGAGAGCCATCTGCTGGTGTAGGGAGAGGCTAAGTATAAGAGATGAGCATTCTAGTTAGCCACAAAATAGAATCCTGGGAATAAGCTAAATGACAGGTAGATGTTGCTACTCTAAAATATTTAACTACCAAGTGTATTCATTAGGGGATTGATATGGAGTTTATAAAGGGAGAACTGGTCCTTTCTCTGATGGAAAAAATAGAGATTGTCTTAATATCTAACAGGAAAGAGTACTGGGCAAATCCTACACCAGCCCTTGAGTATGCTGAGGTTTGATGTAGTCCCAACTCCAGGAAAAGATTTAATTTCCTCCATACCTGGAGGTAGTCAGACTGCAGTGACTCCTCCCAAGTACAGAATAAAAGGTGGTCCCTCTCAGCAAAATTTCTGCCCAAATTTCTGCATCTAGAACTGCCAGTGAACTGGAAGGAATGGAACTAGGTATGGTGTAAATGTCCTTCAAAATTGATGGTCTTAGTGGCCTCATTGTAAAGTATTTAGTATGGTTGTCTGGACTTATGGGAATGAAGAGAATAGGAAATTAGCAAATGGTATTGACTTACTGCTTCAACTTAGAACCTCAGGAAGAGACATCGTGTTTCCTCATTTTGGATGGCATAAAAGTGTATTCATTTAAACAAAGGATGGTATATCTTGGAAGAAAACATAGAATTGTTTTGTTCTTGTTTACAAGTTCAAACATAAGTGTATAGCACATATGGATGCTGACTAGTCAAAAGGACAGACTATACCAATTGCTAAGGTATTTTCTGTAAGCTCCAAACTACTGTTTTATACTTCATTTTGTAATGCTGGGGCAGGGATGCTGCAAACCGTACTTGTGCTTTGGCCACTGGTTTCCCATAAGGCTTTGACAATAATGAGCAGCAGAGGGAAAAAGGATCTTTGGAGGAGAAAAAAATGGGCTTGGTACTTTCTGTTTCATGTTTCTTTTTTACTTTCAGTTCCTGTCAGCTTCACCGCAGCAGTATTTCTTCACTTCAGTGCTTGCAATTTTGTCCAGAAACCACAGTTTAATCCATTATGCAGCTTTTTCCCCCCAAGAATCTCAGAACAAGCCTTGTCACACTCCACTCAGATATATCACCACTAGGTTTTCTGTATCTCCTCTTCAGAAGTGTGAATACCAGTCCAGTCCTATAGAACCCTTATTTTGTTTTCATTTTTACACCACTGTCTAGACATATAAAAAAAATTGAACTGTTATCCTACCTATAAGCTAATAAATCAGCATGACAGTTTCTTGTACAAGAGGAAAAGACATGAAACTTCTGAGCAGAAACAAAGGACAGTTTATTACTCACAACAATAGCAATAGAGTATCATATTTTGCACCAGTTCTCTGAGCCCAGGGAAATGTGAAAAGAATGCTAGGTTATAAGAGAGAAACTTCAAGCTTTGGGAAACTGAATATTTTACAATTAGAAGTAAGAAAACATGACTGGCCTTTGCTCCAGAAGCAAACTTTTTTTTTTATTATTATTATACTGAACAGTAAACAATCTTATCCTCTGTTCCAGAAAGAAAAACTGTCTATCTTCTGTGGCTGTTCACTATAAAAAAGATCCTTGACAGGATAGGATAGAAAAACATCAGTGGTGCTTCTGCTTGCAAGAAGTACAGAAATGAAAAATACTTACAGTTGGTTGCCTCCCTAAAATATCCACCTCTCATTCCTATATAATTTTGCCAAATTTTCCCAATACTATACCACGCTACAGACCACTCTGATTAGTCTGATAAAAAAGGCCTGGGACTAAATCCATTCAATTTGTCCTATACAATATTTACCTAAGGTTTCTAAGAACCGGACTCCAAGAAACAGGATGAAGCCAACTGTAGACTTGAATTCACCCATGCTCTCAGTTTTTAAGACTCAAGTAGCTGAAAAAAAGTCCCATAAACCAGTAGGATCTACCTTAGAAAGTCAAATGACTTTTCTCCAAGTTTCTGTACTTGCCTTTTCACTTGACATGAGGCATTAATCCAGGCGTAACGGGATAATCTAGGGTAATTCCACCTCACATAACAACCCTGCCCAATGACTTAGGTTGTCTTGAATGTCTTCTAGGGCTGAGGTTGTATCATTGGTCATTTCAGCTAAAGTCAGGGAAAAGTTTTTTAAGACAGTTTCTTATTGGATAACCCTCACTGGAGGGAGAACTCTCCACCTGGTATGCATAAATAATGAGTTAGTTATTCCCTTGGGAAGATCTCCTGGGTAATCAAAGGTAACCTCTTTTGGGAGATATTATCAGAAAGCAACATGATCTACTTGTGTATTTTCTTAAACATTTTAATGTTTATTATAGCTACCACTAAGATGCAAGTCACGGAGTGCTCAGGAGGGAGCCAAGTTAATGATGATCTCCCACACAAGAAATACCGGCCCATGAGTATACACGGTGCTCTAGAAAGAAAGTGTTGTACGCAATTGATGGAGATCACTATAAGGGACCTACATCATTTGGAGACAGGTGAAAAATTACTTCTACCTAGCCTCCCATAAAGCTGGTAGATCTTATGGTTTCTAGTTAAATTCAAATATTTCAGTCAATTCCTCTTTTTTTTTGGCGGAAGTGTTACCTAAGGGTATTCAATAGCAACTTACCAGTTTATACATATCACTAATTGGAAGGTATTTCTCTATGCCATGAAGTATGAAACAGCACTTATAATAATGTTGGTAGGAAATACATCCAAAATTATCAACAGTTCTTTTGCCTGGAAGGTGATGGAGTTGGAGTCTGA
>RJWJ010030723.1:0-19703 GCA_004363605.1 Indri indri | reverse complement strand
CCTGTGAGGGGAAAAGCACAGCTCAGTGATCTCACAGCGGTGGAGCCCCACCACGGGCTTGGTGGGAGCAAGGCGGGCGCTAGTGCGCAGGCGCTGGGCCGCCTTCCGTTTGCGCAAGCGCGGAGCAGCCTGCCCTCGCGTGCGCCTCACGGGGACCTGAGACGGCGGCAGCGCTGCCCAGCCCGGCATGGCCGCCTGGGTATTTTGTAATCGCTGCTTCCAGCCGCCCCGCGGGACGTTGTGCTTCAGCCTGACCAACTGCGGGCACGTGTACTGCGACACCTGCCTCGGCAAAGGTGAGAGGCCTCAGCAGGCCTAGGCCCTGGCTAGCGGCAGAGAGGAGGCCTGTGGGAGAGGGGAGGCAGGAGGAGGAGGAGGAGGAGGAGGGCTGGGGGGGAGGGGGAATACCAGGGGCAGAGGGGAGGCCTGCAGGGTGTCTGTCCCATGACAACTGGTCCTTTCAGCATAGACCAAGGGAGCAGGGCACCTGGAGTGATGGTGGTGACCTGGGGAGCTGACCGACTCCGGCCTCTCGCCTTGGCGCTGGGAGTGTGGCATTCCCTGTACCGTGGAGCAGGCAGACACTACACTAGAAGACCCTGTCGGGAGGATGCTATGAAAGACAAGTGCCACAACAGTGAAGCCAGAGCCAGAGGGGTATGAGAGTCCCCTGGGGGCAGCGGGGCCCACAGGCAGGAGAGGCACGTGCAGAGACCCCAGGGTGGAAGGAAGTGTGGAGAGGCCTGAGGAGCTGGAAGAATTCCAGAAAAGCTGGAGTGCAGCCTGGAGAAGTAGTCCAAAGCACGCCTACAAAGGACCCTGGCCCTGTTTAGTGGGCCATGCAAAGCATTGTTTTTAAGCAGGGTAGTCACATGATCAGAGATATATTTATTTATTTATTTTTAATGAAAACTTTTTGTTGAAGTAAAGTTTATACAGGGGGAAAAAAAGCATAAATGCAAAGCATAATGAATTTTTACAAGTGAACTTACCTGTGAAATCAGCTCTCAGATTAAGAAATAGTACATCACCTGCCCCTCTGAAGCCCTAGCAAGGATGACGACTAACCTGACTTCCATCCATGTAGATGGCCTTAGACCAATTTGAACGTTAAGTAGATGGAATCATACAACCATGCAGAATGCTCACTTTCCATGTCTCATTTCTGTTGTTCAGCATTACATTTGCAAAATTCACTTTTATTGCTGTATGATATTCCGTTGTATGGCTATACCCTAACTTACTGATCATTTCTACTGTTGATGGGTATTTGGGTTGTTTCCAGATTTGCCTGTGACAGTGCTAGTGTGAACATTCTTGCTCATGTCTTTGGGTTAGCATAGGTACACATTTCTGTTGAGTAGATAACTATAAGGAGAGTTGCTGAATTTCAGATATGTATTTAAAAACAAAAGTCTCTCTGCCAACTGGATAATAAGTAAATTGGAGGGAGACTGAAATTGTGGAAGAGACTGCGGTTGAGCATGTGAGAGATGATGGGGACAGGTTGGGGACATGGGATGGGGAGAAGTGATGGATTTGGGAGAAGTAGATTCAGCATACTCAAGTCAAGGAAGAAATCTAGGGAACTGGACAGGGTTTTCACTGCTGGACAGAGCACTGGAGAGGAGAACAGCAGATGCAGTGAGAGACTCGAAGCTCACGTTTGGACGTTGTCTGTGTGCTGTGAGAACCGTCCAGGGGGGAGACAAGAGGCAGCTGAGTATATGTGGGTCTGGAAATCAAGAGAGCCCTGAATACATTTGGGGAGCCATTAACATGGAATAATAATCAAAGATATTGGAGTGTAGAGAGCCCCAAAGGTGGAGAAAATTAGAAGATACTATCACCTGGAAAAGAGCATTTTTTAAAGGAGGTAAATGAAGATAGGAGAAGGACGGTGGGTAAAAAAGAAAGAAGTGTTGATGAACTACATCTCAACAAAGTCAAAGAGTTGGCGTTTGAAAGTATCCACTGGACTAGTGAGGAGAGGCCAGTGGTGACCCAGTGTAATGTTGTTATGGTGATAATGTTGTTAGGAATGATGGAGATGCATGTGTGTTCATGGTATTGGGAGGTGCAATGACAAGGCTCAGAGTGTCACAGTTTTTGGGGTCAGCAATACCCAGGTTAAGGGGCTGGGACAGGGGTAGATTCCCAGGTACTTCTAGCCCTTGAATCCTGAGGCCAACACAGGTTCCAATGGCCCAAGTTCATTACTCCAAAAGGCTATAGATGCTGCATGTTGGAACCACAGCAAATCTAGGGACATACAAAAAAAATGGTGAAAATGGATGAGGACTCTGGGCAGAGCCCTGGGTGTAGCTCCATAGCTGTCCGGTCGGTGGTCCATTACTCAGAGATAAGCCCTCCTTAAGCACTGGTGTATATCCTTCCAGACTTTTTCCTACAGATGCAAATTTTTAAAACAAAAATGATACAGTGTATAAACCATTTAATGATCTGTTTTTATTACTTATTAGGACATGGACCTCTTTCCATGTTAAAATAAATCTGTATCATCATTTTTAAGGTTGCATAATATATCTTTTAGTTATTGTACCATAATTTATTTGATTCCCTACTAAAAGACCTTTATATTTTCTGAAATTTTGCCATTAAACACCACTTGTTCACCTACTCGATTTTTTCCTTTGAATATTTTCCAGGAGTGGTGTGGCTAGACTAGGGATGTGCACATTAAACCTGACCAGACTGCCGTCCCAAAAGGGTGTGCCCCTTTATATTCCCAGCGTGTGTGCACTTTTTGTCCTCCCACTTTGGCATCTCTTATGAGTGACCTTGATTTTCTTTTCATGCATTTATTGGCTATTTGCACTTTTGCCGATTGCTCATTCGAGTTCCTTCACAGCCTTTAATTGGAGCATCTCTTGTTAATTGACTTATAAGCACTATTTATATATCAAGTGTCAGCCACTTTGTCTATCAGTTAGCTGCATATGATTTCTTCTCTGTCATGTCTTTTAATCCTCCTCCTCCATCAGAACTTTTAGATGTTTATGAGTCAGCTCTGTTAATCTTTTATTGCATAGCTTCTCTGGCTGTCATGGTGCATAAGAGGAATTTCCTTACTCCAAAATTTTCAGCCAAAGATATAGAAGGGTGGGAACATACTGTCAAAGGTGGCTGTTTTTAGGATGGGGACAACTTGAACATGTTTGTAAGAAGAGAGGAAAGGAGACAACCCTGGAGGCTGTTAGAAAATGACCACTCATTCCACACTAGGGCACCATTCTGTGCACCAGGTCCTGTGGACACCGAGATGAGTGTGAACACACAGATGAAGCCTTGGGCTTAGACTTGGGCTGGAGGAGATACCCCCTTCAAGGCAGACAGGAAGGAGACAGAGTGAATTGGGTTGTATAGCAGGTACACCTAGAGAAGAGGGCAGGGAAATTGAGATAGGCCATCTGCAGGCACTTCTTTCTTCTCAGTAGATGAT
The DNA here is from genome assembly GCA_004363605.1 of Indri indri. Classification (NCBI taxonomy): domain Eukaryota; kingdom Metazoa; phylum Chordata; class Mammalia; order Primates; family Indriidae; genus Indri; species Indri indri. The sequence continues at coordinate 16,240 of RJWJ010030723.1, read as the reverse complement.
ATAAGGAGGCCTGTTTGAACACCTTCCCAACAGGGAATGGGGGAGACACCCAAGAAAAGCAGAAGGATTACCTAGCAGTGTTGCAGACTCAGGAATGCTGGAATCCACAAATCTGTGAACCTGCCTCTTGGCAAGGGGATTTTTTTCCCCAGTTCTTAGTTGTGTTGGCCTGGAAGAGGGGAGAAAAAAGCAATTGGACTTATCCAGCTCTGGGCCAGACGTGCTCCCTGGAAGGATAAGGAACATGGAGGTTTTGGTAGTGACTTGTCAGATTTGGGCTCCAAGCTGGCTAGTGAAGAAATCAAGCCCAAGGGCACGAGGAAATGCCTGGCCTGCGATGAGAGGCCTTGCTGCTCGCAGAGAAGGAGTTGGAAGGGTAGGGAGGAGTTCTAAATTCTTATGACGACACTGTGGATGCTGTGGGGGCCCAGGGCATGGTTGTGGCAGCAGGTCCTGATGTGGGTACATGGACATCATCAAGGAGGGCCAGTGGAGAACTGCAAGGCTGATATTTATACCCAGCCACCTAGAGGTACAAGTTTTCCAGGGAGATGATTAAAATTTCATGGAGAGGAAGATGGTGAAAAAGGTGCTAGAATTACTTACTATGCATTTAAGGCCCAGACCCTGGAGATTGGGCAGGTGAATTAACAGGATTGTAGTAGGTGGGACACTTGAACCTTACATTCTTAGTCCTAACGCTGGCTCACAGGTAGCTCAGTGCAGTATGTATCTAGTGAGTGAAGGGATGGTCTGTCGGGGACATTGGGCACATTGTGCAATGCTGTAGAGATGAGAGCAAGAGGGACAGAACAAACTCATTTCATATTTGGGGAGCAGGAGGAGCTGTTTTCATTTGGAATAGTTGCAAATTTTATATTAAGATCTCACTGTAGAACCTAATTGTAGTAAATATTGGGATAAATTTAACCTTAAGTATTGTCGATCTTTTTGGTCACATTTTGGGGCATATTTGCAAAGCAGGAAAAAAAAAGAATATTAGTTGTAAAAATAATTCCAACTGTATCTATATCCACAGCCTCATCATTTGTCTGAACATGAAGACATTTAAGTGCTATAATCCTATATATTTCTTGAAATAGCTTTGTAATTTAAAGTCTGCATTTATACATGTTTACAAGCATTAGTCAGTTTATAATAAAATCTGTCTTTATTTTATAGGTAAAAAGGATGAATGCTTGATTTGTAAAGTTCCTTGTCGTACAGTTTTACTTTCCAAGCATGTAAGTTGAAATCTGCGGTATCTGAATATTAATCACAGTAGTATTTCCTTTTAAATTTGAGATTTAATTTTTAGTCATTTGTGGTAGCTAAAATTTTCATCATTGTTCTAGGTTGGCTGGTTCTTACAAGATTGCTGAATAATCAAAGTACGGTTTAGGATTTGGTTTTTAAAACATCAATACAACTTTTTTTCTTAGCTATAGATTGACCTTATTTGTAGTTCATTGAATTGTGCTGTGTTCCTGGAAATGAAAATGGGTTAAATAGATTTCTTCAGCACAATACAAGCTCCTTAAGAGGGTGATAGAGTTTGATTTTTCAGAGGGGTCATATATAATTAAGAGGGTTGTTCATAAGGTAAGTTTAAAAATCAATTACTGCTACAGTAGGCTTAAAACAATGCCTTTTGTTCTATCTATAAAGTATGTCAGTGTAACTTGTTTTTGGTATAAACTTAGTTACAAATGATTGTGTATTTGGTCTGATGTTTTAAAATATCATACTTGTTTTTTCTGATTATAAACATAGTACAAAGTTATGCAAAATTCAAATACAGAAAATTATATGGTGAATGTGAAAGTTCCCAAATCCTGTTTCCCAACGATGACGATGGCCAGGAGTTTGGTACCTGTTCTGTATGTGTTATTGTGATTTATCTTTTCACAAAATGATGTTTTCTCGGTTGACGCTCTATTTTGGGCACACTCACACTCTTTTAAAATGACTGCATGATATTTTAGTATTTTCCTATTGGTGAGCCTTTGAGTTTTTTCAGTTTTTCACTATTTCAAACAACCTTATGGTGAACATTTTTTACTAATACCTCTCCACACTTTTAAGAATATTTCCGTGGCACAAATTCCTAAAGGGAAAAAGCAAGGGCAAAAGATTTAAATGTTTAAATTTTTAATGGAAAGTACTTTGTTTTACTCCAAATATGTGGCAGTTTAAACTCTTAGTGACAATGCACTGCCTTTGAGCCCTATCGGGCCTCCGCATGGCCCCGTGGGTCAGGCTGCGGCGCCCAGAGCACGGGCTTGCGCATAACTGGGGCCACCTGTCTCCTCCGCAGGCGTCGAGCAACACGACGGAAAAAAAAAGAGAAGTAAACTCTTAGTAAACTCTTAGTGACAGAGCCCGTTTCTGTTCCTTGCCTTGCCCATGGCACACTGAGCCTGTCGTGTGGTCAGGCTTAAGGGTGGTGGGTAGGGCCCTTGCGCCTTTCTCTAGCTTCTTGGGTTGAATGTTTAGGTCATTTATTTTCTTTCTTGTTTCCTAATAGATATATTTGAGACAATCCATTTCCTTCTGTGAAGTGCTATTCTGTATCACTTTAAGTACTGCTTTTCTGTATCATTTCTAAATAGTCTCTAATCTTTTTATATCTTTTTAACTCCAGAAGTATTCGAAAGAATATTTTTTAATTTGTAAGTGCTTAGATCTTAGCTCCACTGTCATTTGTATAGTTAATTTTTAGGTTTATGGCATTGTGACCAGAGAATGTGGCTGTATAGGTGTTTTTTTTTAATTATCAAGATTTTCATTGTGGTTTAATACATGGTAATTATTAATATTCATTGGTGTTAGAAAAAATGTATATTCTTTTGTCCTCTGTATATGAGTATATGTGTGAGTACATGAAGTAGCTCAGAATGTTGAAGTTGTTCTGCTTCTCTTTCTCCCCGACCACACTTGGACCAGTCAGTGGACTGTGTGGGCTCTGCCTTCCCCATTGCTCCACCTCCACAGAAGCTGCTGGTTCTTCCTCCTCTCGCTCTGGCTTCCTGGAGCCTGTTCTCCACCCTGCAGCCCCAGAGGGATCTGCTTAGTCAGATCCATGCCTTCATGTATCCCAACTTTCCAGGAGTAAGCCCCAAAGTTCCCTCGTGTCAGTAGGCTCTGTGGCCTGGCCTCTGGTAGCCTCCTGGTCCCCAGGCAGGTGACCCTGGCCTGCTGCCCTCCTTGAGCCAGCTGTTTCCATCTCAGTGCTTGGCCCTTCCTGTTCCCTCTAACTGGAATGTTCTCTCAGACAGCCACAGGCTCTGCGCCCACAGGCTTTAGGTCTCTGCAGAATGTCATGTCCTCGGGAGACCATCCCAGACAGCTCTGTGTGACAACTTCTTTGACTGTGACCTTCAGTAGAAAGGACACTTATATTATGGCACAATGTGTGTGCATTTGTATGTAGATGTATCTGTGTGTGTGCACAGCCATGAAACAAGTTTCACAAAACAATGCTTATCCTCAGCAAGTTCGGTGAGTGCTCTGATGGTTTCTATCCTGATCTGTTTCTTTCCTTAAAATAAAACATGTAAGCTGATTTCCCCTGACTTCATCGTGATAGACACGACCATACAAAGGTGTCCTCTCATGCTGTCCTTTCACGTGCTCTATGCTGCTTCACAGCATGTGTCACCACCTGACATGTATTTATGTGTCAATTTGTTTGTCATTCAAATAAGCTGTTACTGTTGCACACACAAAATAGGGGATAGTTGGCAAGGGAACGGGGCAGACTGGCCAGTGCCTGCTGGGCACAGGAGGCAGCTGGGCCTCCAAGAGGGAAGCCTCTGGGGAGCACAGAGCAGAGCTGATGGGTGTGCAGACCACCACATCTGCCTCCCCAAGGAGGAAGAGTTTAGGCCAGAATCAGCTGGTTTTCATGCAGATACAGGAAGGAGTAGCTGCAGCAAGTAGATGAAGGACAAGGATGCCCCCTAGGATTGGACAAGCCAGTTGCTTTTGGACTCCAAATGGTAAGAGACAAATCTCAAGTGATGAAGGCAGGGCACATTGCCTCACTTCCCTTGGCAGCACCCCCAGCAAGCAGAACTAGGGGCTGGAGACAGGCAGACCAGAGAGTTCCCCCAGAAGGCAGAGTGGCAATCTAACCAAGGCTTTCCCCAGAGAGGAGCCCTGTGACGCCTTGTTCCTCCTCACGTGGATCTGTGTTCTCCCCTCTTCCGCTCTGTCATTGAGAATTTTTCTTGGTTGTCCTGCTCTTAAGCCCCCATTAGACATTATGTCACAGTGAGAGTGCAGAGACATCCCTTGTCTTTCCAGTTGGCAGGTTGCAGAGCAAATCAGGACCTGAGGGAGAAGCCCGAACACCACCCAAGAACCTGAGCTGTGATGTGATGTGGACACAGTGACAGTGGTGTCTGGGTTGTACCACTGCAGGAGAGTGACTTTCTGTGTAGGGAAGAGTAAAGTGGATACCAATAACCAGAATGACAGACGAAGGCCAGGCTGGGGGGTTGTCCGCTGAACCTCCTGCCTTTCTTCCTGGGCTTCTGGCTAGACTCAGTCTCCTCACCTGCTTTCCCATGATGGAATGCAGGCAGGAGCAACGATGGCCACTTCCAGGACTGGACAGCCCTCAGCCCTGCCTCCCCTCCACCGCTGTTGTCTGGAGCCTAGCAGAGCAGAGCAGAGCAGAGCTCTGCCATTGGAAGGCTGCCCACAGAGCACGGTCTTGAATTGTGTATGGGCGGGAAACACATGTCCTCACAACAGGCCACTGAGATTTGGGGGTTGTCTGATACACCAGTCTGCCTGCTTTAGTCTTTGCATGTCCATGTAAATTGTGGAACCAACTACTTGTCAATTTCCACACACACAAAATCCTGTTGGGATTTTTATTTTGCTCTTAGTTTTTTTTTAGAGAGGCTTTGTACATCACTGTTAGCATTATTCTTAGGTATTTGATGATTTGGGATGCTACTCAGCGTTTTAAAAAATTTCATAAGTACTTATTGCTAGTATATAAAAATGCAGTTGATTTTGTTTATTACCTTATACTAGTAACCTTGTAAATTTACTTGATAATGCTATTGGTTTATGTGTAGTTTCTTCAAGAGTATTTGTGTACACAATCATTTCATCTTTGAACAAGGATGGTTTTAGTTCTGCCTTTCTCACGCCCAAGCCCTTTCTTTTTTTTTACTGTACTGTCTAGGACCTCCAGTGCAGTGCTGAGTAGAAACAGTGCAGTAGCAAACACCCTTGTCTTTTTCCTGATTTCAGGCTTGAGTTTTCATTATTTCACCACCAAGTGTTATGTATGCACTAAGTTTTTTTGCTAAGGGTTTTTTTTTTTAAATCATGAATGGTGTTGAATTTTATTAATGCTTTTTCTGTAACTATTGAGATTATCATTTAATTTTTCTACTTTATTTTGTTAATGTGGTGAATTGCATTTAATTTTTTGTTTTAGACCCACATTAGATTCCATGAATAAATACAACTTTGTGGTGATGTAGCATAACTTGTATATATAGGTGAATTCAGTTTGCTACTCTTGCTTGGGATGTTTTGCACCTCTGTTCATGTGAGAGCTGAACCGGTAGTTTTCCTTTCTTGTAATGCTCTGTTCAAGTTTTGGTAAGTTGGGGTTATTCTGGTTTCATAAAAGGAGTTGTAAAATATTTTTCTTTTTCTCTTTTCTGGAAAAATTTTTGTAAGATTGGAGTTATTTCTGAAAATATTTAGTAGAGTTCAGGAGAGACACTGTTTGGGCCTAATAGGTTTTTTGTGGGAAGGTTTTTAACTGAGGATTTAATTTCTTTATTAGATATGGGACTATTTAAAGTTCCTAGTTCTTCTTGGGTATTTTTCTAGGAATTTGTGCATTTCATCTAAATTTTCAGATTTCTTGCCATCAATCAGTGTGTTTGTAGTTCTCTCATATTTCTGATATCTGGAAGATCTGTGATGATGTCCCTTTTTCGTGACAACCCAAAGTAAGTGACTGAGGCAAAGATCTCAATCAATGGAGGTTTATTAAGCCAAAGTTTGAGGACATGCCTGGGAAAAACACAAACCACAAATGCATCTATGGCCTGTGCTCTCCAAAGAGGGATTTGGGAACTCAGTAATTAAGGGGAGGGGGCATACAGAAAGAAAAAGGAGGAGGTGGGCAGTGAGGCAAATGGTTACATTCTTGTGAGACCCAAGAAATCAACATTTTACATAATATAAGGTGAAATTTGGAAGAGAAAAAGAGTGAAAGAAGAATCAATTATGCAGATGTCTCTGGGTAGATGGAAGAATGAATGATCTTGTATTATCTCTGTTCTGCATCTGGGAAGATAAACTTGTAATGGGCATTATTAATGTGGAATCAAACAGACTTTAGTTTTAGGAGCTAGACTATCCTGCAGACCTAAAGTTACAATTTGCATGTCCTTGTTTATGAGAAGCCAACAAGAAATTTCCTTATGAATGGACTCTGAAGCCTTTACCTTCCCATAGGAACCTGGCTGATGCATAATGTTAGTACCAGCTGCTCCTGTGGAAGTGGGTGTTGCAGGACTCAGCCTCCAGGCTTGGCTTTCCTTTTTGCATAAGGAGTTGGGGACATGATCCTAAAATTTTTCTTTTCTTTACAAGTAGGTATTGTGCCTTCACTTTTTTGTTGACCAGTATTGCCGAGTGTTTATTGATTTTTATTAGAACTGTTGACTCTTAACAACACGGGTTTGAACTGCACAGGCACACTTTTCCATGGATGTTTTCAGTCACACTCAGATCAAAAATACGGTATTTGTAGGATATGAAACCTGAGCATATGGAGGGCTGACTTTTCATACATGTGGGTTCTGCAGGGCTGACTAAGAGACTTGAGTATGGGCAGATTTTGGTATATTCGGGATTCCTGGAACCAATCCCTCTTGTATACCAAGGGATGACTGTATTTTCAAAAAACTAATTTTTGGCTCTGTTGATCTTCTCCATTTTATATTTGTTTTCTGTTTTGTTAATTAATTCTCTTTATAATTTCCTTTTTTTCTTTTTTCTTTGGTTTTGTTTTTTAAGATGTTTGCTTAACATCAATTTTCAATCTTTCCTTTCTAATATTTACATTATAGGGTCATAACTTTCTCTCCATGTTCATTTTTGCCTGCAATGTATATATTTGGCAATGTTATATTTTCATTATCTTTCAGTTTTGAAATTTCTACTTGGTTTCTTCTAGGACTCAGGTGTTATCTAGAAGTATATTGATTAATTTCTAAATGGGAATTTTTAGTTATCATTTCTATTAACTTTTATTGAAGTATAACACATAGAGTAGTATACAAATTGTAAATATACAGCACAATGAATTTCTCACAATCAGAACATAACTAACACTCAGATCAAAAAAAACATCAGTTCAGCCACCTGCTGCAAGCCTTCTCGAGTGTATATACAAATATATTTTGCACTGAGAAGGAAGAGTGCTTTACAAGTTAAAATATAGTGGGAACATATGTGGTCCCCCCACCCTTCATGGGAGCTGGATAAGGGAATGATATTCAGTGGTGTTTTCCTAGTAAAAGGAGCACTAAATGATTATGAGGCAGAAGCAGATGTAATTTCTATAGTAGAATTTAATCATTCCAAAGAATTATGGACAACAGGAAATAAAGGTGTTAAGAGTTGCCATCTTTCAACAGAAGCAAGAGAACAAAATCCAATCACATAACAGAGGAGAATGTCATGTTTATAGCACCTTTCAGAGCCATGAACCAAAGTTTGACTACTTGAAAAATTTAGCAAGAGAAGAAAAAAGATCAACGAAATTAGGTGGTTACCCCAGAAAGATGCTGCTCAGTTTTCTACCAATGATAAAACAATAAAATTATGGAAAATTAGTGAAAGGGACAAAAGACCAGAAGCGCATAACTTGGAAGAGGAAGGGGAAGGTGTGGAGATCCGCCCACAGATACCACACTCACAGGGCCAGCCTTCAGACCCGTGGGGTTAATGGCGAGTCTAGTCCCTGAAGAATATTTGCCAGTTTGTATTAATGATGATTATGGAGCATTTATCTGCAGATGATTTTCAGGTTAATCTTTGGCATCTGTAAATTATAGACAGGAGTTTTAACATTGTGGATATAGAAGAGCTAGCAGAGGTGATTACAGCAGCAGATTTTTATCCAAACAGCTGCAACACGTTTGTGTAGAGCAGCAGTAAAGAAACTACTGGGTCATGTGACATGAGAGCCCCTGCCCTCTGACAGGCATTCTAAACTGTCTGACGAACCTGAAGATTCCAGTAACAGGTCATGTTTTCCCCAAAATTATCTCTTCTATTTATGATGTAAAATTCAGCCATAGTGGTCAATATTTGATGATGTCAGTCAGAATTTGGGACTTAACTATGGAAAACATGCCTGTGGAGACATACCAGGTGCATGAATACCTCAGAAGTACACTTTGTTCGTGGTATGAAAATGACTGCATATTTGACAAATTTGAATGTTGTTGGAATGGATCTGACAGTGTTGTCGTGACTAGATCTTATAATAATTTCTTCAGAAAGTTTGACAGGAACAAAAAGTGAGACATAAGCCTAGAAGCATCCCAGGGAAACAGTAAGCCTCACACAGTTCTGAAGCCACAAAAAGTCTACAAGCAACAAGCGAAAGAAAGATGAAATAAGTGTTGACAGCCTAGACTTCAACAAGAAAAATCCTTCGTACAGCCTGGCATCCCAAGGAAAATATATACAAACAATCTGTTTATATTTCAAGACAGAATGGATTAGGGTTGGCATTCCTAGCAGAAGAACCCACTTGCTGCTTAGTTGAAATGGCTTAATCTAGCATTCATGCTTATAAAGGAGAGAGGTTGCTGTGGTGCCCTTTCCTGCGTTTGACAGTGTGCCATGTGACAGCATGTTTTTCTAGCCACGTGGAGAAAGCTCTGAGGATTCATCACTGTGGTGTTATCCGTGTCTGCTAGCCATTTAGGTAAGGGTAGGGCACTTAAACGAACTCTCGTGCCATCTTGCCTAATGGTCTGCATCGGACGACTGTCTCCGCATTGATTTACACCACTGTTTATGCCTTCTGTCATGATGACATCAAACACTGAAAGCCTTGTCATGCTCTGGGGTTTAATTGTGAGTCCTCATTACTATATTATTTGTAGGGCACACCCTCCCCACTCTTAAAAAATTAAATACAATTAATTCTTTAAAAAAAGAAAAAGTTTCAAAAAGAAAACATTAGTTTACGGGTATCCTGGAGATTGCAATCTTGACTTTTCAGTCTCACATGGATCAGGTTTCCTGACGCGCAAGGGGCCTCAGGTCGCTTTCACTCGGTTCCCTCGCTGTGCCCTGTGGCCACAGTGCGGCTCGCTGCACGCAGGGAACATTCACCTAGGTTTTCCCACATTTCCCCCTTTTCTCATGCTCCTTGCTTCCTCCCAAATCAGGGATTATTTCTCCTACCTATAGGGAATTCCTTTTATTATTTCTTTTAGTGCTGAGCTGACAGATGAATTCTGTCAGTTTTTGTTTATCTGGAAAAAAAATGCCTCTTTTTTTCTTTTGCCTTCGTTTTTGAAGCATATTTTCAGAGTTTAGAATTCTTTGTTGAAAATGAATGCTTTTTAGCACTTTGAAAATCTCACTTCCTGCCTTGTCTTCAACTTTGCACACGTGGCTGAGGTAGTCAGTGCCATGGTTCTCCCACTCAGGCTTCGCTGAGGCCCTGAGTCTGTGCTGTGGCATCACATGTTGGCTGCCCCGTCTCCACACTCGCCTCCGGTCCTATCCAGGTCTCTGTCATGTGTGAATGACTCACTTCCCCCACCCAGAAGGCCTAGAGCTAGAGGGGTCTGACGGCCTCTTCAGCCGCTGCCATTCCTGGTCCACAGAATTCTTTGTCTTGTTTTTGAGGGGTCTGTGTATTGATAGGCTATCTTTAGATGACGGTGGTTGTCACTGGTTGCTGAGCAGCCAACAGGGGCCAAGCTCTATCCCATGTGCTTCCCCATATTGTGCTACCTGGTGCCACCATACCAGCGGGTGGGGGGAGGGCACTATTTATATTCCAGCTTTGCACATGGGGAGCAGGGGGCAGAGGGGCTGGGTGACTACCCAGGGTCGCAGGGCAAGTGTGCAGAGCCAGCCCCTGTCCCCAGCCCACAGGGCACATTGCCCATGCTTGTACAGCTTGGCATGTCCAGGAACTCCCACCCTCCTCCATAGAGCCTGGTCTCCCCTCTGTTGGGTCTGAGGCCCTGTTTGGTCACTGCCCTGAGAGGCCTGGGAGTGGACACTGGGCTGCATCCCAGGGCCTCTTCACCTGCGCCCAGCCCTGCTTATCAGAGCTGGTGCCCTCACCTGAGCCCGTCTGCACTCTGTCTTCCGGATTCTTCAAAGGGCCATTCAAGGTTTTAGTTCCTATTTTCTATCACTATTCTGGTATTTTCCCTACATTTAATTTTACTGTCCCTTCAGTGGGATTTCGGGAGGAAGTGTGGGGGTGGGGCTCAGATAACCATCACAACCCTGGTACACACACACCATCCCGAACCACAGGACAGCAGGAGGGAGGCTGAGGCCCTTCTTGCATCTCTTCAGTCTGGTGTGTCCTTTCCAGGGATTCCTGTATTCCTCCTGCAATTCCATGCATGCCTGGGGTGGCCGTCACCCTGGCATCCTGTGCTGATGCGGTCCTGGGCGAGGGAGAGACAGGGCAGCACCTGTTGTAGGACTTTAGAAGGAGGTTGGGAGTGTCTGCTTTAAGCACATCATTTCTTAAACCCTTGTTTTTTCTTAAGTCCCTATTTTTTGCTTTTTAAATATCTCAACATGCACTTGTGACTACATAGTTATTAGTTATGCTCATCAGCTTGTATCATTCTTCTGATCTTAGTACATTTCCATTGCGTGGTGTGCCCTGAGCTCCAGGCCTTCATTCACGTTGACCTTAACCCTAGCCATGAGCCTTTGACGTAGAGACGTGTCTTTTTGCCTCACAGATGATGACGTGTAGCCAAGAGGGGCTCAGCAGCTGCCAGGCCACTCTGCCTCCAAGCTCTCGCTGCAGAGATGCCCAGGGCAGCCGGAGGTGCGGCCATCCTGCTGATGGGGGCTGCTGCTCCTCCCGGGGTACCTGACATGCCAGTCAGACGTTGTGATGTGCTAGTTGTTTGTGTCATCTATGGTTAATTCTAGAGCTTGAAGTACAATTTTTAAACTAGTGGCCAGAAGCATTTATTAGAAGCAATAAATGTAGAGTCATTTTCTTTCTCTTTCAGACTGACTCAGACATCCAGGCCTTCTTTGTGGGCATAGACAGTCTATGTAAGAAGTACTCCAGAGAAACCTCCCAGGTGAGTTGTGGGTCTTGAGGTGGCCCAGACACACTGTCTTAAAGAGACCCTACATTTGACATGTTTTGGAGGCAAGTCCCTTCAAAGATACGTGATCAGCAAATATTTTCTGCCAGAATATTTCTATGGGTTGTCTTTTTACTTTTTTGATGGTGAAACATTTGTAGCACAAAAGCTTTTAATTTTGGCAAAGTCCATTTGATCCATTTTGTTGTTGTTTGTGCTTTCGGTGTCATGTTGAGACAGAAGTAATCTCAGTTCAGTTCTGGGGTCCTTTGGGCATGATGGCCCCCCCAATATTCACAGTTAGACGTACCTTGGAATTTCAGGTTTGGAAGCCCCCTGGCCCAGGTCAGGGCTCTCTGGATTTAGGGCAGCAGATTTATTCTTAAGGTTGTCCCTTTCTGACAGTCATGGGGCCTTCTGCCCACCAGACCCATGAACACCTGCTGAGCCCCTGGTATTTGGCTCCATGGCCCTTCCCCTCCTGACGTGCTTTCCTAGCTACTGTGACACTCCTCTCGTGGCTTATCCCTTCTCCACCTGTCTCTTCCTGTTTTCCACGTCACCATGCATCACCGTGCACCTGCACACTGTGCCCTCTGCAGCCTTTGTACACCCTCCCCACCCCCAGCTTCTAAGCAGGTCAGTGTCCCCTCTGACCCCCGCATCCTGACCTCCCTGGACATCACTGGACAGCCTCCAGCCCACTGGTCTGCAGGGGAAGCTGTCCAGGAGGGGAGGGGTCCTCTCCTTGGCCCCTAACCTGCCCTCCTTTCCATCTTCTGTTAAGGCTGCTGGTCGAAGTGTTGGCTACCTCGCACCTGCCCTGGGAGGAAAAGGCCAGGTGTGGAACAACTGGGAGCTGCCCCCTACCTGAGGCGGGAGGCCAAGGATGGACCTCAGTGTGTCATTCTCCCCCATGGGCTTGTACCTTCAGGCCATGGTCAGCCAGGCCACCAGGACAGTCCTCTCCCTCCTCTGGGAGGCTGTCCTCCTGCAGCAAGGCTTCTTGGCTCTGAAACAGCCCAGATCACCCACAGTATCATGGAACATCCCCATGCTGTTCCCATCTCAGATTATGCCCAGCAACATTCTTCAGGGAAGTGCCCAGAAGCTGGATACACAGAAGCCACGTGGCAGCCAGAGATGCCCAGGAATGCAGGGTCAGCACAAAGTGAATGCCAGACCAGGACGCTGACCATCCAGGAGCCCGGCAGAGTACCACAGAAACATGGTACAAGACACACCTGCCTGCCCATCCTGTTCAGCCCCAGTGGGTCCCTTACTCAGGCCAAGACCCCTCTGGGCCAGAAGTTGCCTGGGTTTATAAAACATTTAGGTTATCATAGAATCAGAACAACAGGCCACACTGCTCCTGGGATGGCTTCACCAAGTACAGTGGCATTCCCAGGGTAGCCTCTGCAAAGGCCAGACGTCTCGGGAGAAGACCCAGCAGGCCAGGCCCTGCGGCCGCCTGCCTACACTCTGCCTCACATGCTTGGCAGGCTTCGAGGGTGGGCTATGGGCAAGCCTCCCATGCCTCCCAGGCCCTGCTGTCTTGTAGTTGTATTGAGGAGTGTTTGCCTTTTTCACTCCTGTCTTTCAGGGTGTGAAGTGGAGTTTTCCAAAGGCTGTGTGACATGTCACAGCGTGTTATTTATGTTAACACAGAATGGTTCGTTGTTATCTTTAAATGAATTAATAAACATTTTAAATGTCTCTCAGTCTTAATTTCTAATAGGGTAAATATTGACAGATAAAACCCAGATAAACAAAGCTCTTTGGGGTCCTCAGGAACTTTTAAGAATGTAAAATCGGCCTGAGACCACAATTGTGAGCGTCAGTGGCTCAGGCCCAGGAACCTCCCCTAGGACAGTATGAGAGGATCCCCTCGGCTACTACTCGTTAGAGGTCTTTGGGTGCCATGTGCCTTCCTGATCTAGTTTGTGACAATTGAACATCTTCCTTTTCCTGATGACGCTTCTGAGATCCTCTCTGTCTGCCCAGCCTCTGCCCTGAGACAGGGTTCATCAGTGTTGGGTCTGTAAACCAGATGCTGGTCCCAGCCAGATCAGGAGCTTGTGTCCACGTGCAGAGGCACCTGCCACCCCTGGTGGAGGACAAGGTAGTAGACTGAGGCTGGGCTCAGGACGAGGAGCCCTGATCTCTTGGCACAGACACCACTAGCTTGCGCCGCTCCCAAACCCTGAGTTTCCTCTTGAGGAAACTGCCCTCTGCCTCCAGCCTGTTCATTCCCTCTCATTCTTGTGCCAATCTGTAGGGTGTGGGCAAAGCAGGTGTGAACACTGGCAGATCTTCTCTGGGCCCCTGAGCAGCCTCAGCCCTGGCGGCTGCAGTCTCCTTTGTTGACCTGCTTCTCTGTCTCAGTCTGAGAGGTGTGTTCTCTACAAGATAAATATTCACAGACCCCCTCATACTGGTTTTGTTAATGAAATCTACCTCCTTCTGAGGCCACAGCCAGTGTCTCAGGTCTCTGGAGCACAGCAGCCTGGTCAGAGTCCAGGCCAGACAAACCCGGTGACAGCAGCTGGTTGCAGGCCTGGACAACTTCCCTGGTGGAGTCCCAGAGGTGGATCCTGGTCCTGGTGCGGACACAGTGACATACAGGCCAGTGGGTCTTGGCTGCCCCCCAAGCTCACAAGCAGCTCTCTGGACTCCTCACTCCTCAGGACAGGCCCCCTCCCAGCTCAGGCCCCCTTGGGGAGCTTTCCCCGAAGCCCCATCTGTGCTGCGGCGATGCCTGTCTTGGCAAATCAGGGTGGCCACAGACTGACCACGGTCTCTCCAAGGGCTGTGTCTAAAAACAGCCCTGCCAGCGTAAACACAGGCATTTACCTGCTGGCAGGCCTTGCTGGACCCCAGCGTCCACCTGGATCAAGAGCCCTCGGGTTGACCCTGGTGTGGACACATGCTCCAGGAACTTCCATCCCGTGGCTGTTCGCCAAGTGCTAGCGCTGTCTGTTCCCCAGATCTCCAGGCCCTGCACCAAGACAGGTGGTTAGGGGTCTGCATTCCTCCTTCCTGCCAGGGCATGGAGCCTGTTGAGGAATCAGACAGAGGAGATAGGCAAGCTGTCACTGTGGCATTGCTGCAGCAGTTGGGAAACATGGCTACGGCCCTGCCTTTCCTGCCTTACACGTGTGTGAGGGGGAGAGGGGAGAAAGCGCAGAGCCCCGGCAGTCCCAGAGCACGTGGGGAGCTTCACCAAGTCTGAAAGTGAGACCAGGGCACTTTCAGGCACGTCTGACACTGTCCCTCCCGTGAGCGCCTGCAGCAAGAGGAGCAGAGGCCCCTCACCCGCAGGGGCACAGCTGTTCCTGCTGAGGGTGCTTCCAGAAGCTTCATGATACAAGTGCACTTGACTGGGATTTGAGGGGTGGGTGTAAGCATTTACCTGACCAGTGAGAGGATTCAAGAACCCTCAGCACAATCAGGGGAGGTGCTCAGGGCCACAGCCTGTGACTTGTGTGAAAATTTCTGCCAGGATGGCCTCAGGAGGCCCTTTGTCCACTCGTCCTCATGGTCTGTGTGGAAGCACCTGGGACCGTCTTCCCCTCCTTAGTGAGCCGCTCCAAGAACACAGGAGACAGTGAGGAGGATGCTGTCTCCCCTGGCCTGGAGTAGGGTTCCGCGTGCAGTCCCATCTGGAGACAGCCTTTCCTTGCAGAGGGTGGGAGTGAGGCCTGGTGCACGGGGCGATATTCCTTTCCACAGCAGAATCTTACCCCTCTGTTTCCCTAGACCAGCGAGCCATAAGGCAGATGCAAACTGTCTCTAGTATTAGGAGTAGATTGAGATTGCTGGGATGGAGGGAAGTGGGTGATAGATTTATAGGATGCTGACTTTAAATATCAGTTTAACCCACAGTTTGGCCCTGTTGTCTATCAGCCATGCATTGAGTGGTGACAAGGATTAGCCTGAAGCAATGATAGCTTAGTATTCTAAGAGGGCAAGCACCATTGTCTGAAAACCTTACTCAAAATAGTTCCATCTTTCTCTGAGTAAATCGCAAACCACTATTTTCTCATTTAGGTTGGTGCTCTCAGAAACCCAGTTCAAGCTGTATGTACAGCAAACGTGCAGTCTGGGGCTCATGTAAATGGGAAGGCCAGGGACGGGACTGTTACAGGCACAGCTGGCTCTGGGAGTTCTGACAAGGCCACCAGACAATTGGTATCTGCCAGCTATGCCAGTCTTGCGTGGCTTTGTTCTCTGCACCCTCCCCAGCCAGAGGTTTACATATCAGTTTCAGGATGTTCTCTGGTGGCACTGTTTGGTCAGGAGGCCATTCCTATAACCAGTCACCATTTCCAAGGGACACCCCAGTGTGGGTCATATGTCCTGTCCCATCACCAGGTCAAGAGCACCACTTAAGCCCCTTGGACAGACAGGCCTGAGCCCATTAACCCCACCTGTGTTTGCATGTGACCGTGCCTGCAGGCGTCACTCTTCCCCCAGACATCCACATTGAGCGTCTACCCTGTAGCAGCCCCTGACCCTGTGGAACCACGTCTGGGGGAGGAGATTGCAGTTGAGGTCCCCACCCCAACCGGCCTCCTACTTCACCATGACAAGGCGTCATACTCAGAGACCACGCACCACTGTCAGCAGCTGAACCGTGTTATCTTCTCAGATTTCAGAATTTCAAGAAAAACACAGGAAGAGATTGTTAGCCTTCTACAGAGAAAAGGTAAATCAAATCATTGCCTCTTGAATTTTTTGACCTTTTGATTTAAATGTCAGACTTCTTAATTAACACATTGCTCTTAAAGGGGGTGGGCGACTAGACGTGAGATCTGTTTCTCTTTGCTTGTCCAGCTGTGGGGACACATTCACTGGCCCCTTCTGACAGT
>RJWJ010030722.1:0-19717 GCA_004363605.1 Indri indri | reverse complement strand
TTATGAAGAAGACCCCAAAGGCAATCACAGCAACAACCAAAATAAATAAATGGGACCTGATCAAATTAAAAAGCTTCTGCACAGCCAAGGAAATTGTCACAAGAGCAAACAGACAACCTACAGAATGGGAGAAAATTTTTGCATGCTACAAATCTGATAAAGGGCTGATAACTAGAATCTACTTAGAACTCAGGAAAATATCAGTCTTTCTTAAAGCAAATATTTTCGAATGCTTTAAGAAACTTAGTGAACCAGTACAAGGATTTGATCTTCAAAGGAGAAAAAAAAAAAGAATTTTATCTGGAGACTCATTTTAGGTAATATGGATTCCCAAAATAATCTATGAGAAATTGTATAGCAGATCAATCAGCCTTCATTTGTAACATGTAGGAGGGCGACAACTTTCCTGTGGCATTTTTTCCTGTGACTTTTTTAAAAAGTCATCTTTTACATCGTCAGAAAACAACAGTTTAGTTGTAAATGGGATTCAAATATAGTAATAAAAAAAGATTTATAATGGAAAGAATTGATGGTATATTTCACCTAGAATAAGAAAGACAATGTGTAATAAGGGATTTTGCGGTTTTACAGCTCAGTGCATGTGTTTGAAAGCTGTTCTCTCAGCAACGTGGGTGGCAGGTTATGCTACCATATAATGTATTGTAGTTGGCTCTCCACACTTGTCAGGGTTAGTGTTCAACCATTCGGAAAATTTTCCCATTGTTCTATCATGTGAACCAAGACTAGTGTTGAATTCCCAATAACTTACAAAAAAGGGATTAATTAGAAAGTTTGAAATTTGATTACTTCTTATTGTTTTAATACAGTGTTATATATTTTAGTATTTTAGCTATTATTACAATTATGTTTTAGTCAAAAAGATAGATCAAAATCAGAATTTCTTCTTATTTTTTAATAGATTTTACAGAAATTTGTATACTGAATCCTGCTCTTTTTTTTGTATTAACACTCTATTTCCATCTTAAGTATTTTGCTTTAGATGGACCATAGCTCTTGGCAGCTAGTGCATTTTTAGCAAATAATACTGTTTCTAGTAAGAGTTGCAGAGAAAAAAAAAAACTTTGTGTGAGGTCCTTGTAAACTGAACCTTTGGAACATTACTTTATTTCTACCCCCCCCTCCTTTTGTGCTGCTTCACTATTTGTGTAATGGTTATAAATTACGTCTTTTGAAAAGAAGAATTAAAAACATTTTGTTATTTTTGTAGTTAATTTTTTTCTTTACCTGTTATTTTAAAGATACACAGCGAAATAAGCAGTTATGGTATTGAAATTCCATTGTGCCAGCACCTCCAGGGCATAATCCAAAAAAAACAGAAAACCGCCTGCTGGGTTGTCTGCAGTATGCTTGTGTGAACATCAGTGTCTGCTGTTCACACATCATTTTTTTTACTGAAAGTTCCTCTTGGAATAAAGACTCTGTGTTTTCTGAGTGTAGTGAAACATTTGTTGGTCCTTACATTTTTCAGTTTGTGAGGGTTTCTGTTTCGAGGATAAGTTGTCATAGCTGTATGTTGCACTATTGTCATTGGTACATCAAAAAGTAGAGAAAAGGCTTGTGTGTTTATGTACTATAAAATAATGAAAAATATTAAATAAAACTAGAAAGTATTGAAGGTGAAAAATAATGAGCTTTTGTTGAAGATATATGTGAAGAAGGATTGATTTAAATATTGACTTTTGCCCTTTAAAATCTATTTTATTTATAAAGTAAAGTATATCTTGGCTAGATGCATATAAAAATATCATAAATGGCCTGTATTTCACTTGCAATTCAGATTCTTAAATATGTTGTCTTCTTGACAATATTGAGCTAGTCAGATTTTTAAGCTGATCCTACATAATTATTCTAATCAAGGAATGTATTAGGAAGTATACTTATAAACACTCAATAATTTTTTATTTTATTATTCATTTTATTCATTTTTACTTTTATTATGCTGCCAAATATCATATTAGACACAGGCAGCAAACTTGGAAAATGTAGTCTAGTATGTTGGCAGTCTCAACCTTCATTCAGACTCATAAAACATCAAAAAGAGAAATTATTTACTAGATAATAGCAGACTTCAGGTTTAAATTTGGTAAAGTGAAAGTTGTCCACAGTCTCCCATAAGTCTTATTGTAATTACTCAACATCATTTGTTTTTCTCTTAGAAACTTTCCATGTAGAAGTTAATGCAAGAGTAAATATATACATCTGCTGAAACTGGGTTTTTACCATTTTGACTATTTTTTATAAAGATATAATTTTAGGTTTGTTTATCTCTGAATTTCATTCCGAGTTTCTTGATCAATTAGAATGTACTTTTTAATTGATCTACATTTCATAATAGTTGTATGGATCTTTTGATTATTGTTTCTTTGGATTATTAGGAGATTACTGTATATCTGGGACCAGTTATTAAATTTTAGTCAGTTGGTCCAGTGGACAGTGATGCTTGCTAATCGTTCACATGTTCTCCTCAATTTGCTTCTTATTGGTTGTCTTAACCTTTCTTTCAGTCCAGAGGATGGAAGAGATTGTCATCTAAACAAGACATACCTCGTATATGCCTTGTGGGAGGGGAAGTAAAAGCACCAAGTCCTCAACAGTTTTCTAAGGGCCTAATGTGCCTGAGTTTACTGATTGCCACGAAGCCTAATTGCTCACAGGGCAACCTGGCACACTGCCATTTCCCCACTGGGCTGTTTCTTGGTGCTTGTGAATAGAACAAAAATGCCTGTACTTTTTTCCCTCAGTTGTCAATGATTGTAGTTTTAGGAGACAAGTTAACATTTTTATCAAAATGATGGTAACTCACATCAAGATGAAGTCAAACTTCATGAGATCTACGCTATAAGTAGTAGAGCTAGTTCAGTGTTTTTCAAATTCATGTGAAATAAAATGTTACTTCTCACTCCAAAATATTCACCTCAACTATTGTTAAACAGATGTTCTAGATTTGGCTAAACATTTTTGAAAGTAAATTATGAGGTGAGTTTTTGGGGAAATTTTTGTACTTCTATAAACAAAATCTGTTATATATGAATTACGGACCAATGGAAATCACATATCTTACAAGCAAAGTATACATGTGGAGGTTGGGGACAGTACTTCGGCTGATTTGAAAACCCTTAATTGAGAATATTAGAGACGTTTGCTTTTTAATTTTTAATATAGCTGGAGGTATATATTGGGTCTTCACCTCTGTCTAGATCTGTAACAAGAACTTCATTTGTTCCCATTGTCATGCTTTATTTCTATGCACAATAACTAATATAAAACAATAAGTATTGTGAGACTTTCACACAGTTGAGTTGGTTTCTTCTTTTCTTCCCAATCCCCTTAAAATCTCCACATTTCTCTATAGTATATATGGAATTATGGCTTTGTGAGTTGTCAATATTTATTCACTTTTACTCATTTCGGAATATGTTCTTGTCTTATTTTTATTCCAGGCAGACATACTTTGAGACTCCTTTATTATTTTTGTGATGTTCAGGATTTTGGCAGGGAAATTACCCTAAATCCTGGCTCTTACATCCTTTAGCAGCTAGGTGACCCTTGGGACAATTATATAACCTCTCTCTGAACTTCAAGTTGCTGTAAATTAGGGATGTGGTGTTGGGATAATTGAAACAAATGTATCTTAAGTGCCTGACACATAGTAGCAGCTCAATGAATGGTAAGTTGAAAGGAGCAAAGCCTTGAAAACTGGTAATGTTTTTATAGGCTCTAAAAGCATAAAATAGTATATGCTTTTTCTATATAATCTCATGAAATTGAGAGTTTTAGCTACACATACTAGTTTTTTGAGTTGATGAAGATACAAAAGAGCATGGGCTTTGGAGTCATCTGGGGTTTGAATTCCTGCTCTGCCATTTAACCATGAACTTGGAAAGTTAGCCTGTGTCTCAGATTTCTTACATATAAAATGAAGATTAAAATAGTGTACATCATAGGGCTATTGCAAGGTTGGAATATATCAATACAATTCTTAAAACAATGCCTGCCAAAGAGTAAGTGCTCCAAAAGTTTTAGTTGTTGTTAACTGTTATTAAATCATAAAACAAAAAAATTTTAATGGAGTCAGCCTTAATTAATGGATGTCTCTTTCATCCACTCCTAAATAATTCCCACTACCTTTCTTCCCAGTACCTTTAGAGTTCCACATTTCTGTAGGGCATATTTAGGATTATATTGCAGTCAGAATTCTGCTGTTTATTCATTACCTACATAGAATGGTGATAACCTTGCAGAAAGAATCTCTTAGTTGGCTAAGTATGGCATTCTACTTCGAAAATATTTTTTCCTTCAATTTTTAAACACATTCTTCATTGCCTCATAGTTTTCAGTGTAAATGTTGAGAAATACAATTCTGCTTTTGATTTCTGATGCATTACGTGTGACCTGTTTTTCTCTCTAGAAAGAGATGTGTCTTGATCAAAAGTATCTGTTCGGTTTGTTGCCTGTTTCTTATAGATCTTTCCTTAGTTTGCTTTTTAATAGTCCTTGTGTAGGCAGCTTGATTGTGAAATGAACTTTTAAAGGCTTCATTGCTATACCGAACATTTTTTTTAACAGATAATTGGGTCTCCGTGTATCTTTCTGCTTTGACTGGGTTTTTAAATAAGCAATTAGTGGATAAATGATTTAAATAATAAATATTTTGGAGTGATTTTTTGCATCTTAAATTCCTGATTTCCTCCTATTTTTCAGTGGCTTATAATCCAGCAGTATGCCACCAAATAGCTCATTTTCTTAGCTATATTACTGACATGTGTACTAAAAGGCTAGCTTTACCCTTTCTTTGTTTTGAGTATTTCTTTACTGTTAAAATTTGCGGTGATAGGATGACAGTGTACTCTTCAATTTGCTATACCTTAAAAATTACTCACACATGTAAAAAGTCTAAATTTGTATATATTTGTATAAGATTTTCTCATTCCTATCATACGTACAAATTCTATTTCATTTTTGTTTTAAGATAAAAAGTTTCAGTATATTCATTTGTGTTAAAGCTCATGTAACGGCAATAGTAACGTTATTTGGAATATCAAAGACTGGGACAAAGCTAAACCTCATGTATAGCATGAGGAGTTCTACAAATGTATGCTGGAGTTTCTGCGAGTTTCTGCTGTGTGCTTAAAGTTTCCTCCTCTCCAAAGTTCCTGAGACACACACACACACACACACACACACACACACACACACACACACAGAGTTTATATAACCTATTTAATGTAAGAAATAAAACATTATGAGCATCTCAGAAGCTGGGAATATATATACCCTTTTCCTTTCCCTATCACAAACCTTTCCCTACTTTTAGAGGCAACCACTATCCTGACTTTTTATGTTAATTTCCTGAGTTGTCTTTATAGTTTTACTGCCTGTGTACATGTACCTAAGCAATAATTTAGCACATATTTTTGAACTCGAAGTAGTTTAGACTTGGTATTATCACACTTTTCCCATTCTTTGTTTTGTTTGTTTTTGCTAACTTGATTAGTTATAGCCTTTGATTTTCAGTTATACTAACTTTGAATTTTTTGAATTTAATTTTTACTATAGTAAATCATGTACATAAGTTAAAGCATGAGAGAGCCAGGCACAGTGGTGTGCACCTACAGTTCCAACACTCAGAAGGCTGAGTTGGGAGGATCCCTTGAGCCCAGGAGTCTGAGGGCAACGTGAGCAACATAGCAAGACCTTGTCTCTTTAAAAAAAAAAAGTGAAAGAATCGCAATAGCACTTAGAATAGTCACACTTCTATACATTTTTTTAGCAGAAAATTGGCTAACGTAACTAAGAGAATTGCTCCCGAAGAGTGGGCTGGGGGTGTGGGGCAAGGAGAGAAGTATTTACTTTCCTACTTATAAATAATACATGTGTGTATCTGTGATCGATGTGTAAAAATTCTAAATAACGTGTATGCACATATCTATATCTAAAGACATGATTTAATAATGTCTTACTATAAAACATCAGGATTGAGCTCTATAATCCCATCCTTTCTCTCATATACTTCCCTTATATTCATCTTCCTATTATAGTTTTTTGTTATTTGCTGAAATCATGCACGTTTTCATTGTTATGACCACATAAATATTGCTTGAACTTCCTTTTTAGGAATTATTTTGTCTTCCTGGAAATTATAGTTGCCTCTTTTTTTCCTTAACTTTTTAAATGTTAGTTATCAATATATTAATATATCTAAATTCTCTGACAGATCTATAAAATACCTCCTTAAACAGTCACATATGCTCTCTCAGTTCCACATTTTTTCCTGTAAACATCCTTCCTGGACCTGCAGCTACAGAGCACTGGGGGCAGGGTGGGGCGCAGGAGCAGGCAGTGTATAGTGAGGGATTAGTTATAGGGATTTTACCTTATCTAAGTAGGAGTTGATTGAATAAATTCTATAAGGCTGTAGTTTTCACATCTGATGAAAACAGATGAGTTTGAAGTCCACAGCGCAGGAAGCTGAAAGTGAAAATTGATGTGAAATGGTAGAGAGCAAACATGATCTGGAACCCATGAGCACAAGCTAGAACCTGTGAAGATGAACCAGAATTGTTCATCTGCCAGTTCTGTCTGTTCTCACTGCCTCCAACCTTGTGACATGAGTGTCCTGCAGAAGAAGCTGATGTACTTCATCTTAAAGCTTAACACACACCTGGCCCAGGAGTTAGAGAGGCAGCAAGAGGATCCAGGAGAAGGAGGGGCAGTTACAGGTCTGGCCACTGCCCCACGATAGCCGGATGAGCCAATAGATAGTGACAACATGTATGATCTACAAAAGCACTTGATCGACTTGCATGTAAAAAACAAAACAGCTGCTGCTTCACTTCTGCTCTCCAAATCTTGCATGAGGAGATCTCTTGTATCTCACCTAACCACAAATGTGTGGGGAAGGGAATCCCTGGAAATGTGCTTTAGACTAGCCAAGTTGACACGTTACAAAGCCACCACAGGTGGCCAAGAACGTTCCTCTCAGACCTCTAACCACAAGGAGTAACTGACTGATGGTTCCACCTGCTGCTCTCTGAATCCATCACTGTGCTTGTACGGAGGCCATGCCTTGCACACTCTGCCTCTAGCCAGTAACTGAGCACAACAGGGACACTAAAGCAAGCTCATTCCTGAGAGACACTGCGTCTTCTGATGGGCAGCTTTGCCGAGCTTTCCCTAGCACTGCACAGCAGCCTAACACACATCTACCTGTCCGTCCTTCTTTACTTCCCTGTCTCCTTCCCCCGGGATCAGACCTGCATTGCTTTCTGACCGCTCTTCCAGCCTCCCCAGGGTCCCTCCTCATTTTCTTTCGCAGATATTTCCCCTAGTAAATTTCTTGTATTCCTAAGCCTGTTTTCGTGTCTGCTTCTTGGACTAACATAGCTGTCTCCCTTCAACATCATCCTGGGAATTTCCTTCACCTTTTCTTTTGGTAGAGCCCTTGTTTCTGGATCCCAAGTCTTCATCTTTCTTGGTTTACTTCCTTTTTTGGTGGAATGCATTCTCCACATGGGAGGTAAATTGTTGAAACTTTGCATGACTGAAAACTTAATTTTAATCTCACCCTCGAGGGATGATTTGGCTGGGTATGGAATTCTAGTTTGGAAATAATTTTCCTTCGGAATTTTAAACACATTCTCCATTGTCTCATAGTTTTCAGTATAAATGTTGAGAAATACAATGCCACTTTTAATTTCTGATGCTTTGTGTGTGACTTGTTTTTCTCTCTAGAAGCTTTTATAATCTTCTTATCCTTGATATTCTGAAATTTCATGATGCTGTGCCTTCTTGTCTGTGTTCCCTTCATTGTGTTGGGTGCTTAGTGGTTTCTATCACTGGAGATACCTGTCCTTGAGTTTTGGGATGCACTCATGTTCTTTAATATTTTTCTTCTCTGTTTTCTCTGTGCTCTCTTTCTAAATTTACATTTGTTAGCTATGACATCTCCTGCATTGAACCACTAATTTTCTCATTTTCTATCTCTTTTGTTTTCTTGTCTTCCAAACAATCATTTAACTTCTATTAAGAAATGTTTGCTCTCATATGTATATTGTTTAATTTCTAAGACCTCTTTTTGTTCTTTGGTCTTTTTAAAAAATAGCATTCTGTTCTTGTTTCATGGATGCAATGGATGCAATATGTTATGTCACTGAGGATGTTAATAACGTTTTGTTTTCTTTTTTAAATTTCTTGTATTCCCTTCACTGACTCTCTTCAGAGTTCCTTTTTTGTCTTTGCTTTCTTCTTTCAGTTTCTATTTTGTTTTGAATTGTTTTCTTACATGCCTGGAGATCCTTGGCTGTTTTCTCATATTTAAGAGTGAGGTACAAATAAGCAGTTTGGAACAGTTTGTGTTCATAGAATTTTTTGCTTAGTGGGCCTCCCTGTAGTGTGGGCAGGCTGGAACCCTCACCTTCTTCAAGCCTTTGTACACATCACCTTCTCAATGAGGCCCATTCTCACTACCTTATTTAAAACTGCACACACCTGCCCCCTGTGTTTTCCTGCTCAATTTTTTTCCCAAAGCACTTTTCTTACCTGATATGCTATGTAAGCATTTATTGTGTTTATTTTCTATCTTCCCCCACTAGAATATCACCTCCAAGGGGGCAGGGATTTTGTCATTGTCTTTATTTTCATTGATATATTCCAACAAACTAGAACAGTGCCTAGCACAAAATAGACCTTCAGTTAATAAATGTTTGTTAAATTGAGGACATTTACACAACTTTATCTTTAGATCTTTTCTCGTGGACTTCTCATTTAGCCCAGAAAATAATAGTGCATTCTCTAGCCTGGAGGCACGTGGCAGGGAATGGGAGGTGGGATGTGTAGGGAACTGCAAGGTGATCTGTCTAGGGGTCAGTGTTCTTGCAGCTGAGCAAGATGAAAGGAGCTGAGGTTTCACTGTTAAGTATGCAGATGTTCATTTATTCTCCTTATTATAATCAGATGCTGCCATCTGGGCTTGTTTTACCTGCATTTAGAGCCTCCCTTTTTAACCTGTCTAGATAGTAAAACTTGAGTTTTCTGTAAGAGTGGAAAACTGACCTTCACCTGCCTGTGCTGGGGGTGGGTGAGAATCTAGTGCTCTAACTATTCCTTATACTACAGGCATACCTCATTTTATTTCACTTTGCTTTATTGTGCTTTGTAGGTACTGCGTTTTTTACAAATTGAAGGTTTGTGGCAAGCCTGCATTGAGCAAGTCAGTCAGTACCATTTTTCCCACAGTATGGACCACTTTGTGTCTCTGTGTCACATTTTGATAATTCATGCAGTATTTCAAACTTCATCATTATTATACCTGTTATGGACATCTGTGATCAGTAATCTTTGAGGCTACTGTTGTAATTGTGTTGGGGTGCCACAAATCACAGCTAAATAAGATGGTGAACTTAATCAATAAATGAATGTATTCTAACTCCTGGACCCAACTGGCCATTCTCTGTATCCCTTCCTTTTCTCTAGGCCCCTTGCACCAAACAGTTAACTAAGTTATGAATACAAAGGAAAAGTTCTTGAAGGAAATGGAAAGTGCTATTCCAGTGAACATAAGAATGATAAAGAAAAACTGCCTTATTGCTGACATGGAGGTAGTTTTAGTGGTCTGGATAAAAGATCCATCCAGCCACAACATTCCTTTAAGCCAAAAGATTAATCTAGAGCAAGGCCCTAACTCTTCAGTTTTAGGAAGGCTGAGAGAGGTGAGGAAGCTACAGAAGAAAAATTGAAGCTAGCAAAGCTTGGTTCATGAGATTTAAGGAAAGAAGCCATCTGCATAACATGAAAGTGTAAGGCAAAGCAGCAAGTGTTGATATAGAAGCTGCAGCATATTATCCAGAAGATCTAGCTAAAATAATTGATGAAGGTGGTCACACTAAACAACAGATTTTACACGTAGACAAAACAGCCTTTTATTGGTAGAAGATACCATCTAGGACTTTCAAAGCTAGAGAAGAGAAGTCAATGCCTGGCTTCGAAGGACAGACTGACTCTGTTGTTAGGGGCTACTGCAGCCGGTGACTTTATGTTGAAGCCAATGCTTATTCACCATTCTGAAGATCCTAGAGCCCTTAAGAATTATGCTAAATCTACTCTTTCTGTGCTCTATAAATTGAACAACAAAGCCTGGATGATAGCATATCTGTTTATAGTATGGTTTACTGAATATTTTAAGTCCACTGTTGAGACCTACTGCTCAGAAACAAAGATTTCTTTCAAAATACTACTGCTCATTGACAATGCATCTTCACCCAAGAGCTCTAATGGAGATATACAAGGACATTAATGTTGTTTTCATGCTTCCTAACATAATGTCCATTCTGCAATCCGTGGATCAAGGAGTAATTTTGACTTACAAGTCCTATTATCTAAGAAATACACTTCGTAAGACTATAGCTGTCATAGACATCAATTCCTCTAATGGATCTGAGCAAAGTAAATTGAAAACCTCCGGAAAGTATTCATCATTCTAGATACCGTTAAGAACATTCATAATTCATAGGAGAAAGTCAAAATATCAACATTAATAGAAACTTAGAAGAAGTCGATTCCAATCCTCATGGATGACTTTGAGGCGTTCAAGACTTCAGTGGAGGAAGTAACTGCAGATATAAGGGAAGGAGCAAGAGAACTAGAATTAGAAGTGGAACCTGGAGATGTGACTGACTTGCTGCAATCTCATGATAAAACTTGAACAGATGAAGAGTTGCTTCTTATGGATGAGCAAAGAAAGTAATTTCCTGAGATGGAATCTATTTCTGGTGAGGATACTGTTGAAATCACAGCAAAGGGTTTAGAATATTACATATACTTTGTTGCGAAAGCAGTGGCAGGGTTTGAGAGGATTGACTTCACTTTTTAAAGAAGTTCTGCTGTGAGTAAAATGCTATCAAACATCATTGCATTTTACTTTACCTTCTGCATGGTGTAAATTTATTTTTGCATTATTACAAATTATATGGGTAAAATGTAGTTAGTGAGGCAAAGGACTATATGAGATAAGGCTGAATCTTTCCTGAAAACAAGAGTCATTTGTATAGCGAACTTCACTGTTGTTTTATTTTAAGAAATTGCCACGGCTACCTGAAAATTTTCAGCAAACACCGTCCTGATCAGGTAGCAGCCATCAATGTTGAGGGGAGACCCTCACCAGCAAAAAGATAGTCAATCACTGAAGGCTCAGGTGATAATTAGCATGTTTTAGCAATGAAGTATTTTTTTAATTAAAGTATTCACATTGTTTTTTAGACATAATGCTATTGCACACTTAAGAGACTACAGTATACTGTGAACATAACTTACATGAACTGGGAAACCAAAAAATTTGTGTGCCCCACTTTATAGCGATATATTCGCTTCATTGCAGTTGTCTGGAATCAAAACCACAACATCTCAGAGGTATGCCTGTGTAGGCTTTCAGCCAGTTTTCTTGCTTGCTTGTTTGTTTATTTTATCCCAACTTAACACTTCAGAACTACCTTGCACTTCCAGTTTCAGAGCTATTAGGGGACAGTGCACCTTGCTTCTTGTTGACCTTTTCCTGCTGACCTCTTCCGCTACCCTCCCTATTTCTGCACATCTCAAGAACTAACCAGAGTGGAGAAAGCTAAAATACAAGTTAGTTACCACTAATCTCTCACAGTTTACCACCTCTTACCAGTTTTTATCTCCTTTCCTATTCCCTTTGCTTTTGTAGATTTATAATTTTTCAAATGCCTCAGCTGTCATTTGAGCTGAGTTTTGAGAGCAAGATGAAAAGAGTATTTGTTCACTTTGATGTTTCCTAAAGTACTTTTTCGAAACACAGATTATATTAATCAATGGTATTTGCATAAAAATGAATGAGTCATTACATGTATTTGCTGAACATGAAATACATTAATTTCTAATAAATTCATAATTATTTTCTCTTACTGTATCTGGCACAATTTCCAGTCCCCAGTACATAGGTACACAGTTTTATAACTGAATGAACAGATTTTTATTCCTGGATTAGAGCTGTACGTTGTGGTATTTTAATGCATTGTTTGGAAAGTTTGAAGGCAAAACCACTTTCTCTGTGTTTATATACTTGTATGTTTTCTAGTGACGAGAGATTTGCATAAAGACACAGACCTAACTGGACTCTTCAGTTTAACATTTAAGGTATAGAGAGTGATGATTGGAAAGCAGGGACAAAGAAATTGAGCATAGTTCTTTACATTAACCATGAGTATTAGGTTTCCGAAAATAAATAAAAACATAAACAAAATCCTGGTAGTTACTAGAGTATCCAAGATGTGACCCATTTAAAGTGATGTATAATTAATATCCTTTTGCCATATCTTGATCTTTGGAATATTTTTAGAGTCTACCTTCTGCATGGTATAAATTTATTTTTGCATTATTACAGATTATATGGGTAAAATGTAGTTAATGAGGCAAAGGACTGTATGAGATAAGGCTGAAGAGGTAATAGTCTTGTCAACCATGGTAAGAATTATGGTGTTATTCTTACTGTACTGAAAAGCTTATGAAAGGTTTTTCAAATTTACATTTTTATCAAATGACTCTGGCTACTAAGCAGAGCTTAAACTGGAGAAACACAAAAGTATTAAATAGCTATGGCAAGACTAGTTAAGAAGCCATTAATAATAATTTGGGGTGGCAGACATTTTTTGGTTACATATGCAACATTCCTCTATTTTTCTTCCTTGCCAACAAAGACTACTTTACATCATAAAAATAGAAAATGCCAGATATTCCGTTTCCACCTTTCCTTTCGGCTACAACATAAGCATGTGATCCAGACATGGCCAATGGGAAATCTACTAACTTCTAGAAAATATTTTCCTTTATAATTAAAAGAGGAGACAGCCTTTTTGGACATTGTTTTATGAGAACATGCTTGTAACAGCTGCAGGCGTCACAGTCACAGAGCAGGCCTTTTTTAAAAACAACTTTTTATTTTTATGTTGATACTGAAAGTCTGCATATCATAAATGGACAGCTTATTGAATTTTCACAAACAGAACACACTCAGCAACCAGATAAAAATCCAGAAACCTTGGTTATGCTTCATGATGCTTCCTAAAAGCTAAAAATTATTCTGAGTCTAATAGCATAGATTTTTTTTCACCTGGGTTTAAAAAAAATTTTTTTTTGTTTCGATTTGTTGTTGTTTTGCTTTGTAGAGATGGAATCATATCGTGTGTACTCTTTTGTGTCTGGCTTCTGTTATTCAGCCTTATATTTGTGAGTCATTGACACAGTTGGGTAGTTATAAATTCTTCATCATTCATGCTCACTTCTGTATAGTATTGCATGTTATAAATATACTCCAATTTATTTATCCTTAGGTCACTGCAGCCTCAAACTCCTGGGTTCAAGCGATCCAATCCTCCCACCTCAGCCTCCTGAATAGCTAGAACTAGAGGTGTGTGCCACCATGCCTGGCAAACTTTTAAATTTTGTTCAGAGATAGAGTCTTGCTGTGTGGCCTCAGCTGGTCTTGAATTCCTAAGCTCAAGTGATCCTCCCGCCTTGGCCTCTAAAAGTGCTGGGATTACAGATGTGAGCCACTGCGCCAGCGTGTTTATCCGTTTGACTATTGGTGTTGCATTTGGATAGTTTGGCTCCTATGAACATTCTAGTACACGTTGTATTTCTGCTGCCTATATAACTTTTTTGATTTGTGGTAGTTCTTTACATATTCAAAATAAGTGTCCTACGGTAGATATATGAATAAGATTTCCTAATCTGGTGCTTGTTTTTTCACTTTCTTAGTGGTGTCTTTTGATAAACAAAATTTCTTAACTTTAAAGTAGTTAATGTTAGTCGATTGGTGGTTTTTGTGATCTATTTAAGAAAACGTTATTAGCTCTGAGGTCACAAAGATGTTTTATTTTTTTGTAGCAGCTTTATCATTTTACCTTTGACATTTAGATCTAAACCCTTCTGGAGCTGATTTTTGTTTATGGTGAGAAGTGTAGGGGTCAAGAATCTTTTCCGTTTTCCCAAATGGAAATCCAAATCATCTAGCATCATTACTTGAAGAAACTTTCCTTCTGTTATTGATCTGAAATGTCATCTTTGATAAAAATCAAATGAGTGTAAGTGTGTGGGTCTGTTTTTGAATTCTCTAATCTGTTTTATTGGTCTGTTACTCTGTTTTTGCCCTAATTCCACAGTTTTAGTTATAACCTTATGTTAACTTTGTATCTAGTGACCTTGCAAAATTAATTGTTTTATTAATTCTAATAGTTTGCATGCAGATTCTTTTGGATTTTCTAGATATGCAATCACATAATTTGCAAATAATGTTATTTTTTTCTTCCCTTCCAATCCTTGTTCATCTTCTCCCCTCCCACCTAGTTCTTTTTCCTTTGTTCCCCTTGTTTTTCTTTGCCATATTGCATTGCTTAAGATCTCTGGTACAATGTTAAATAGAAGTGATGATAGAGGACAATCTTGTCTTGTTCATGATCTCACTGGAAAAGTTTTCAGTATTTCATTATTATATGTAATATGTGCACAGGTTGTTTGAAAAATGCTGCTTTTCCTATTAAGGAAATTGCATTCTGTTTCTAATTGGATGAGTTTTAAAATCATAAATGGATATTGAATTTTGTCAATTTTTTTTGCGTCTTATGAGATAATATGTTTTCTCTTTTTTACTATTAATGAAGTCAGTTACATTGATTAATTTTCAAATTATAATCCAGCCTTGTATATTTGTAATGATGTATTATCCTTTTTATATATTGCTGGATCTGATTTGCTAATATTTTGTTCTAAATTCTTTTATTTGTGTTCTTGAGAAAGATTAGTCTATAATTTTACTTTTTATAATATCCTTATCAAATTTTGGAACCAAAATTATGCAGGTCTCATCAAAAGAGTTAAAAAGTGTTTCTCCCTTTTCTATTCTCTGTTATCCTTTGTGCAAAATTGATGTCATTTCTTCTTTAAATATTCAGAAGAAACCAATTCAACTGGTAAAGCCATCTGGGCCTAGAGTTTGTGATAGATTTTAAATTATGAGCCAATTTCCTTTATAAATATATTTCTGTTCAGATTTTCTATTTCTTATTTTTGTTAGCTTTAATAA
This sequence comes from Indri indri, assembly GCA_004363605.1. NCBI lineage: Eukaryota > Metazoa > Chordata > Mammalia > Primates > Indriidae > Indri > Indri indri. The sequence goes on along the minus strand of RJWJ010030722.1, from coordinate 4,602 downwards.
ATTATATTTTTCAATGATTGGCCATTTTGTCTCCTGACATATATAACCTATTAAACTAACCTGATAAATTCTTAATTGTAGATATTTTTCAAATCTAGAATTTCCATTACAATATATTTTAATTCTGAAATTAAATTCTTTATCTTTTCACTTATTTTCTTTATCTTTATTATTTCTTAATCATATTAATCATAGAATTTATGATTATCAGATACTGGAAAAAACATTTTTTACAGATTTAAATATCTTATTAATAACTTTTTATATTCATCACATGTTGAAGTGGTAATATTTGGATATGCTAAATATAAATTTAATTTCACCTGTTTCTTTTTACTTTTTAGTGTTGCAACTAGAAAATTAATAATTACATATGTGGTTCATATTTGTGGCCCACACTATTTTTCTATTGGATAGAACTGCTCCAGATGATATTTTCTTTTTCTAGGGAGTGTTTACTTTTTCCTCTGTTAGGTAGATAGATTGGGATGCTTTACTCCTCTCAGTTCCAGAGTTGAGTTGAGGCTGCTTTGCAGTTTTGGTGAGGTTCTCCCTACTTCTCTTTAACACCCCTAGGGCATAACCACTCAATGCTTTCAACTGGGAGCCAGTTATGTTCATGGCCCTTCCCTTTGGCACATTCTCTAGTATTTGTTTCCTTAGCCCTGAGAGATTGCCAGAAACTCTGCTCAGCCTCTTGGAGACCCCCTGTTTAACCTTTCAACCTCCTATCCTAGGCAACTTCAGAATGTGGCCAGTATTTTAAAGGGGAAATAGACTATGTGTTTGAAGCCCTTAAAGTCCCTAATTTTGTCTTTTCTGAAAGACCACTAGTAACAGCTCTACATGTTTCTCTGGCTTTTAGAAACAACCCTCTACCTGGGCAAAGCCACAATTCTTAGCATCTTCCTCTTTCCCAAAATCAACAAATGTTCCCATGGTTAAAGTGGGTGCAGAAAGACAAGTCACCTCTCTGAGGTTCTTTTCCTCCCCAGAATCCTGGCCTTCACTAGTCCTTATTGCTTTAGCAACTCTCTGATACCTCTAAAATGATGATTTATGTGTTTTACCTGTAGTTAGTCTCAGCAGGAGCACTGGTTTGCCACAAACTACTGCATCCTCTTGAATTTAAAAAAGACATTTTAAAAGTCCAGACTTTTCTCATGTATCTTCTATGGTGGAATTTTCTATCTTGCCTTGCCTTCCATAGATACCTGGTTCCTTGCTGGTACCTTCAGAAGTTGCCTCCTAAAAACGAGATGTAAATTTTTGAGTCATCAGCATGTAGTTACTTGAGGTACCTAAAGTCATGGACCTGGACGTTTATGTATAATAGATTAAACTTTATATTTTGGGACTAGTTTTAGGACAGAACTATGCGGAATGCAACACATAAGGAACATAAGAAGGAGTTTCTGAAGAGATAAAGCAGAGATGAGAAAAGTGGGAGGAATACCTTGAAAAAGGTGGTAACACAGAGACCATGAGAAAAAAAATTTCAGTAAAAGATTGCATCAAATACTGTAGAAAGGGCAAGAAGGTTCAAACTGAAAAGGATCCCATGGATTTAGTAATAATGAAATTTATTATTTTAATATCTTACAACATTTCTATCAGGAAAGTATAACAATTAGTATAATTTTATTTTTGACCCATAAAAATGACAATTTCATATGATTCATCCTAATAAACGCAGAAATAAAAGTTAGCAAGCAGAAGTAATTTGCTTAAATTCAGGACTAGAAATGAAATTCAAATCTAGGTCTTCTTTTGTCATCTGGTCTGATGTTCTTTCCACTGCACTGCATTCATTTATCCATTGCTGTGATTTCTTGATTATTCATTATTTGGATAAGACTTTTACAACAAAAATAAAGTATATTTTATTATGTTTGTAATTTGTACTTTTTAAAAATTTTTGTTACTTTTTATTATATACATATGTGTATAGCTTTTTAATGACAGTTAAATCTGATTAACCTGGAAAGTAGTTTTGTTGTTGTTGTTTTTTGTTGTTTTTTGGGTGTTTTTTAGTCCAAAGAGTAAAAGATTTTCTGTAATTTCTTCTTAAAAACTTGTTACCATCTTGGGCTTCTGATGAAATTATTCTTTTTAAATTGACACTGACTTCAAATTTATTCAAAATTGTTCATATAGATTAGTAGAATACTCTATCTAGTTATTCTCTTTTCGTTATGCCTCTTTTTTAAAAAATAGGTAACTAAGACCAATTAAGCTATGTAATCTGAACTCTCTAAGAACTCCTTCTAGAACAGTTTCTCTGTATAGAAATTTTTCTGACTTGCTAGTGCAAAACGAATGATTTGATCATTTGTAGCAGGGTGACTGATTTTGATTTTCGAAGTCATCTTCTTAGGTGGTCGTCTTCACTAGGGGAAAGAGCTTGCTTTCCATAGTGAGCCCTTTGAGTTGGCTTCTGTCCTTGTTAAGCTGCTTTTGTGGTATCTTTTTTTTTTTTTTTTTTAACACATTTGGAACTTCTGAAGTTTCTTTTGGATTATGTTAGACTTTTTTTCTCTAGAACTAGGTCAATATTGCTGTTAACTTGTTGTATTCCTTTCTAGGTGAAAAGATGGTTAAAATTCTAGAATCTGCTGCTTCATATGTTGACATTTCTTATTTTGGGATTCTATGGAATTTCATTAAGTCACAGCTATGGTTATGTAGGGGCCAAGGGAAAACTTCTCCTTTTCCCTCTGGAGGTTTGCTGAAAATGACTGACAAGAGGCAGATTAATAAGAGACAAGGCATATAAATTTGATCATAGTTTTATATGACATGGAGCACCTTCAGAATGAGGACACAAAGATATAGAGGAAATTGTCCATTTTTATGCTTAGGTTCAACAAAGTATAAACAGCCATGCAGAAATATGATTGGACAAAAAGAATATGATCTAATGCTAACAGACCGAATAGGGAAACCCAGCAAGGCCTGTCTGTCTAGATTCTACTGGGCCTCTCTGAGCATGCATTCCTTTCTCCTGGGTGTGGTGCAAGATCCTCTCTGAAATGGGGGTCTTATGATCTACAGTGAAACAAAGTAGGTCAGAAAATTTGTTTTATGGCCAGTTTTTACACAGAAAGATAGGGAGAAATTTAGAGTAGTATTTTTAGGTTTTATGGCTGGCTTGCAGGGGAAGGGGTTCTGGTTTCTATGACCTACCTTGGGGAAGAGGGATTCTAGTTTCTATGACTAGCCTTTGGGGAGAATGGGACTGAGAGTTAGGAGGATGGGAGAAGGTCAGAGAAAAACTTTTGTTTCTGGGGTTGTTTCTGAGGCCTTCATTTTGGGTATTGTTTTTTGAATCCCAACACTTAGTGAAGGAGAAGTAATGAGAGTAGGGAGAAGAGGACAACTTTCCTGAAGCAACTACCAAGTAGTTGTTCCTTCTATCATTTATTTTCCAAGGATATGTGATTAGCAATAGAAAAAAACATGTAAACAGCTTTGTATTAAATATTTAATATTTGACATGATTTTTATTGATGAATTACTTCTTTTTTCCTTAAAATATAAGCTTTGTTTATGCAGAAGTTAATATTGTCAATCAGTGTATCTCTGGAAGGACAAACCTGCTCTTCAATAAGACATAACCAGAGTAAAGGTAGTAACTTAAAGGTTGCTAATAAGCAGAAAACCAGGAGCCAGGCTGAGAGAGTCCTTCATAGAGACACTCTAGTGGATCCTATGTACATACAGTTTCCACCTTTATAGGTTTTATAACACAGCAGCTGATATCAAGGAAAGAATATTAAGTGATAGGAAAGGTGGTGGTTACTATTCAGAAGTGACTTGGTAGTCCTTGGATTAGCAGTAGTGCTGATTTTGTGATCCTTTGTATGACTTCTCCTGCCACTAATAGGATACTACTGTGTAGGTTGCCCCTAAAATATGTATCTCGGGTAATATTAACATCTTAATAAGGTAGATGTATTTTTAAGCACATAATTTCAGGTATCTTATTTAGCTTAGCATTAATAAATCAACTTTATTAACCTTTAAATTTATCTATCTTTACTGAGTTACCAGTTATTTTCTCTGTCATTTACATTCTATTACTATCTTTAGTAAACTATGATATATATTTTGTGTATAAAACTATATATTTATTTAAATTAAAATATTATGTGAAATTTTATATATATTTAAAATATGTAAAACAATATATATTTAAATTAAAATATTATATAAAACTTTATCATTAATAAGTCAACTTCTGGGCTCTCTAATCTATTCTGTTAAATAAAATCCAGAATACAATAGCTATCTTCCTTACCTATGTCAAATAGTTCTTAGACAGAATTGATTTGGCAAGGTGTAGATCACTGGTGACTTTGACAAGATTGGTTTCAGTGGTGGAGACAAAATTTAGATTGGAACAGCAGGTGAAAAATGGAGACAGTAACTACAATTTTCCAGGGAGTTTTGCTGAGAAGTAAAGTAGAGAATTGGGGCAGTAAGTAGAGGAGGACATAGGGTTGAGAAAGGGTTTTAGTTTTAATTTTAAGATGACAAATACTGGGCAAAGCATGGTGGCTCACACCTATAGTCTTAGCACTTTGAGAGGCCAAGGCATTA
>RJWJ010030721.1:0-19709 GCA_004363605.1 Indri indri | reverse complement strand
TGCGCATCGTACTCATTATGTATGTATATACACATCCCCTCCTCTCCAAACCCCTATTCCTAATTTCTGGCAATCACTATACAATCTATTCTCTACTTCTAAAATTTTGCCATTTTGAGCATCTTACATAAATGGATTTATACAACATGCAACCCTTTGGGATTGGCTTTTTTCAGGTAGCATAATTCTCTAGAAAGTTGTCTAAGTTGTGGCATGTATCAATAGCTTGTTCCTTTATTCTGTACACTGTTGAGTAGTGTTCTCTGGTATATATGTATCATAGTTTGTTTAACCATTTCTCTGTTGAAGGACACCTAGGATGATTCCAGATTTAGGCTATTGCATATAAAGCTGCTGTGAACATTTGCCTATGGATCTTGTGTGAGCAGAGTTTTCACTTATTTGGGATAAATGCCCAGGAGTGCAATTGCTAGGTCAGAGAGTCATATGTTCAATTTTTAAGAAACTCCCAAGCTCTTTTCCAGAGCGGCTGTACCATTTTACATTCCCACCAGCAATATATCTGTGGCCCAGTTTCTCTACATTCTCATTCCTATTTGATGCTGTCAATATTTTTTTATTTTAGCCATTCTGATAGGCATATGGCTACTCCGATATCCCATCGGAGTTTTAATTTACATTTCCTGAACGGCTAAGGATGTTGAACATCTCTTTATGTGCTTATTTCCCAGGTGTACATCTTCATTAGTGAGATATCCGATAATGTCTTTCACTCATTTTCTAATTGGATGGTTTGTTTTTACTATTGTGAGGGTTCTTTACCTATTCTAGATATCAGTCTTTTGTCAGATATGTGGTTTACAAATACTTTCTTCCAGTCTTTGGCTTGTCTCTTCATCCTTTTAATGGCCTTTCACAGGACAAGTTTTTAATTTTCATGAGGTCCAACTTATCACTTTTTCCATTTATAAGTCATGCTTTTGGTCTCGAGCCTAAGATCCAAAGACTTTTGACTATTCCTAGATCCCAAGATTTTCTCTTATTTTATTATAAGAAAAGTTTTATAGTTTTACGTTTTACATTTAAGTCTGTGATCCACTTTGAGTCAGTTTTTGCAGAAGGTGTGAGATTTAGGTAAAGATTAACTTTCTTGCCTATGGATGTCCAATTACTCTAGTACCAATTATTAAAAAGCTGTCTTTCTTTCATTAAATTGGTTTTGCACCTTTGTCAAAAATAAATTGAGCTTATTTTGTTGATCTGTGTCTAGGTTCTCTATCCTGTTCTACAGCTGGCACGGCAACTGTACTCACTCATAAATATGGCCTGATGAAAAATACTTGCCAGCTGCACCTCCCCACTGGAGGTTAAGAAACGGATAAAAAAAACATTAAGGGACCTTGAATGTCATTCTCTGATGGAAATATTCTAGTAATTATTTTTCTTTTGTTAAGTATTGCCTCAACACACAAATGTAATAGGCAAATAACACTCCCTGTCCCCCACTAATGTGAGCAAGATTAGTGAAATATCGACAAATTCTGTTTCATGCCCACATGATCACTTTCTGACACAGACCCCTGTTCCTGTGTATCCACTGGGTCCTGCTAGAAGAAAGTTCACTCCTTCAGTGAATGCCTCTGGAAGCTTATGACTTGTGATGGATCAGAACGAAATAATCCCTATTTTCTTTTAGTTCTCATATATTACTGTGCCCTGCTATATTGTATAAATACCAAATGCCTCACCATGAACAATTCTAGATAGATAGATAGGTTATTAAGTATGAAATGTCCAATTTCTGTAAGTACTAAGTTTGACAGCTGATATCTCTGATATTTCATCTTGATACTTCTTGTTTTATTTTTATTGTGAAGGTACATCCCCAGTCTCTCAAATGCATGTTTTGGCTTGTGATCATCTTTCAAATTTTTTTTAGAGAAATTTTTGTGAAACCATGGGTAAGTCAAAAATTCGTGTTATTTTTGGAATATGAGTTCCATTGTGGAACCAATGCAGCACAGACAGCTCGAAATATTAATGAAGTGTTTGGGAAGGATGTGGCTAATGAACCCAAGTTCCACTGTGGTGATTTTAACCTTGAAAATGAACCCTGTGAGTGACCTGAGACCAAGGTGGATAACGATGGTGGAAAGCTGTAGTGGAAATGAATCCATCTCAACCCACGTGTGAATTAGCAGCAAGGTTTGGTGTTACTATTCCAACAATATTGGAGCATTTGAAACAAATCGGCAAGGTAAAGAAGTCAGATAGATGGGTACCGCATGAATTAAATAAGGATCAAAGAGAAGTTTTCTCGAAGCTTGCCTTTCTTTGCTGTCACAACATAAAGGTGAACCATTTCCACACTGTATTGCTATGTATGATGAAAAATGGATTCTTTTTAACAATTGCAAGTGTTTGGCACAATGGCTGGATAAAGATGAAGTGATGAAACATGGTCCAAAACTGAATATTCATCAAAAAAATAAAAAAGCTACTGGTGTAGGTGGTCAAGTACTGGTATTATCCACTACGGCTTCATGAAACCTGGTCAATCGATTACAGCGGATGTCTACTGCAACCAATTGGATGCAATGATGAGGATGCTTGCGATTAAGCATCTGAGATTGGCTAACAGAGACAGGCCAACGCTCTAGCAAGGCAACGCTAGGCAACATGTTACACAAACAACACTGCTCAAACTACAGAGGCTGGACTTGAAACTCTGTCATCTGCCATATTCACCAGACCTTGTATCAACTGACTAACACTTCTTCCAGGGTTTGGACCACTTCTTGCAAGGACAAATATTCAATTCTCAACAAACTGTGGAAAAGGCCTTTGGCAATTTCATCACCACTTGCTCCCCAGGCTTCTTTGCTGCTGCCATTACTGTTAGGATGGCAAAACTGTGTTGATAGTTTAGGTGCATACTTTGATTAATTGTACCACTTCTTATTTGAGACATAGTGAACTACACTTTTGATTTCAAATTAAACATTTCATATTTAATGACCTGATATTAATGCAAAAGTGACTCTAACTTCAGTGAAGTCTGATGCAAGGCCTTAAAGAGTACAGAAGCTAGTCTCTCAATCTCTTTTACTTTTTCATGTCTTTATATCAAATCAGCAACTTGATTGGTCTGTCTTGCTTTCCATGCTCATCCTTGGACCAATCTCTGCTGATAATGAGTGGGGTTCAATGATTGGACAGATTCAGGTAAATATTGAGGCTGAAGCCACTAGAACCACAGGGGATTAGCTAAGCAAAGCTTCTGAAATAGAAGATGATTTAGCAGACAAAAATAAGAAGTAGTGACCCTTCTAAGATGGGTAAGAGGTCAAAACTAGCTCCCTGTCTCACCCAGGGCAACCTCACTCAAGTGTGTCTGTGTCGAGTTACTTCTTTAGTACTTACACACTGGCTGCCTTTAACTGGGAGTGTTACAGCTTCTGCAGCACCTCCAAAAATAGACTCTCCTAATGTGAAAGCTCTCATTCTTCCCAGGCTTTCAAAGTTCCAAAAAGTTAACTTTTGAACTTTATCACATAATGAAGACATACACACACAAACACAAATTAGAAAACAGAAACAAATGCCGAGAACCAATGTAGCTATGGTACTGGCTTTTAGTCCACTCAATTCTATCATGCGTTGATATTTTCCCAGCATAAAAGCAATATTCTAGCATGCAAACTATATCACAGAGACTCACTGTGTTCTTTCTGTCTACCTCCCTAGATAGATCTTTAGGAATTAACAGATTAATGGTGCATGTTTATGCTAAGGGTAGTTCCATTTTTAAATAGATATCCTCACCACTTACCCTTCCCCAACTCTCTAGCTGCTCTACTGAGAAGAATTTGAAGAGAGAAATATGGCTGTCCCTCAGTATCCATGAGGGATTAATTCCAGGACTCCCCCTGGTCAAGGATACCAAAATCCATAGATGCTCAAGTTCCTTATAAAATGGTGTAGTATTTGCATATAACCTATGCACATCCTCCCATACACAGTACTTTAAATCATCTCTAGATGATGTATAGTAACTAATACAATGTAAGTGCTATGTAAATAGTTGCTATGCCTTATTTTTTAATTTGTATTATTTTTATTGTTGGATTTTTAAAAATATATTTTCTCTCGGAGGTTGGCTGAACCCGCAGATGCTGGACCCATGGATGAGAAAGGCTGACTATACAGGAATTTGAAAGGCCAGTTAGGAAGTTATGGCAGTAGTTCCAGTGAGAAACAGTGGGACACTACCAGATTAGATAGAAAGAAGTGATAATAGCCAGAAAATTTCAAAATACAAAATCAATGAGAATTGATTAGACAATCTAGACATCAATAAGAGTCACTCTCTTGAAATTTACATAAAATTGACTCATCACCTTTCTTCCACCCTGTGAAAGTCCAGTGCTCCCCCAAAGGTGTCTGCAAATCCCCAGAGCTTCAAGCTGTCAGAGACACCTCTCATGGCCCATCCCCCTTAACTCCAAACTCCTCTCCCTTACATGCCAACTCCTGTAGTTTTCCTCAGTGCCTAACCTTGCACTTGTCCACCCATGAAATAGAGTCCCATTTCCTTGCTTTTTCCAAAACACCAACCTGCTGGGCATCTATTACTGAATATCGGAGGCTAAGGGCCATGTGAAGAGGGTATATAATGGATCTATGCATTATTTTAAAAGTGTAACAGAACCACCCACTTTAAAATGGAATATTCTCTCCTTTGAACATCCAGCAGATACCAAGAACTTTTCATTGTCCAGTATTTCTCCCCAGATTTCCTGCCTGCAACCATGTTATATGTCTCTTACTTTGTGTTTTTCCCCAATATTCACATTATCTTATCTTCCCCAAAAGCCTTATTTACTTTCTCTTTGTCCACCTGAATATATCCAGGTTACCACTGGAAAGCTTCAACTTAAAAAATAAACATGCCAGTGAAGACGTTTTTCTAAACAAGCATAGCTTCTTCTTGAGTGAAATTCTGTGGCCAACTCTCAAACTAGTTTTTTGTTTTTCTTCTAACTACCATTGAAAATGAAGAAATTAAAGATAAAATCCAAATTCTAACACTTTCACAACTGTACGCATGTGTGGTGCCAAGAGGCAAATCATGATACTCTGCTTCCCACATACTGGAGGAAAATTCTTCTTGCCTCTGTCTCTAAAGCAATCCCGTATTCTTGCAAACTATGGAAATTCACAGTGCGGCACTTAAATTCCTCAAGTTTTCTTTGACTTTCCTTCCTTTTCCTTGGTGTCCATTCTGTGTTTAAATTCATTTAAAACAATTTATTGTCCATTTCTCTTTTGACCCCAAGTTTCTGACATCCTGACATGGGTATGTTGAATTCAAAACAGGAAACTCTCCAAGCAAAGTTCACAGCCAGTATGTCCTGGGTCATATGCCACTTCCCCCAAATCTTACTGATACTAAGAATTTGGCTGTTTCCAGGACTTGCATAAATCATGACTTATTAAATGGTAGCAGAAACATTCCTTTCTACAATATTTTTCTGCAGCAGATGGATATGTCTCTATATCCTCCAGGTTTCCATTTCTATTTCCTTTTCTCATATTCCTATCTCCTTTCAAGCAGATCTTAGCTGAGCTTTATAAAGTTCAACCTGTTTCTTCAGTTAGATCCCATTTTCCATTCTACATTTGGAAGGCTAAGTTCTCACCGGATAAGAATATCATCTTCCTTCTTTTCCCACAGTTTCTATTTTTACCGAAAAACAAAACTTTTTTTTTGGGGGGGGGGGTAATTGAGTTAGTATCACTACTTGTGTTCTTGGTGTTTTTCTTCCTAATACCTAAGCAGTTGCCTCTTCACATACTGGGCAGTCAATTCCAGTTGCTACAAGAAACAAGCCCTGAAATCTCAGTGAAGTACCACAACAAAAGTTCGTTGATTACTCACGTGATAGTCGGAGTTTGGGTGAGTGGCCAATGTCCATCTTGTACCAGTGCCATCTGGACACCACACAGCCTCCAAGTCACCAAGACAGGAAAAGAGAAGCCTGGAAAACCACACAAGATGGTTTCAGGGGCCAGACATGGAAAATGTTCACACAAATTCCTTCCACATCATATTAGCTAGAAATTAATCACATGATCCCTAACTTCAAGAGAGTCTGGGATAGATGAATGGACGCGTACATGTATAGATAGGATTATGATAAGCACAGTCTCTGTTACATGTTCTAAATTTCCAATTCTTCTCACCTCACATTTTTTGTCTCTATCTCAGAGCAACTATGATTGGACACTTGCAACGTGGCTAGTTTGAGTGAGGATGTGCTGTGAGTGTAAAATACTGAGTTTCAAAAACTTAGTGAAGAGATGTAAAATATCTCCTAATAATTTTCATATTGATAACATATTGAAATAATGACATTTTGGATATATTTTAATTCCCAAAAAGAGTGTGTGGGGAGGGATGATTAAAGAGACAACTTACGTTTTTCCTGTTTTCAGGCCCTTCTGTTAAAAATGTTACTTCTGTTACATTTTTATTGTCCCTTTTCTATGTTTACATATGTTCAGATGTACGAATACTTCCCATTGTGTTACAACTGCCTACGGTATCATGTAGAGTAACTGCTAGGTGGTAGCCCAGGAGGAACAGGCAACACCCTATAGTGTAGGTGTGTGGTAGGCTATACCAGCTAGGCCTGCATTAGTATATTCTATGATGCTTGCACAACAACAGAAATTAAATCACCTAAGGACACATTTCTTAGAACATATCCCCATTGTTAAGTGATGCGTGACTATGTAAGATGCCACCTCATGATGAGAGAAATTTTTAAAAAGCTTATTTATAGACCATTCTCCACACCCAGCAAAAAGCTTAGTTGTTTTTTTTTTTTTTTTCCATGTGAAATAGGAAGTCATTTTATACAGCAAGGAAATTACATGGTCTAATTTCTGCTTTGAGGAAATGGATAAGGAAAAAAAGTGTCTCAGTAATGTGTTCTTGTCGATCTTTTCACTATGCCTTGGCAAACAGAAACAAGGGCAGAAACCTGTGAAAACCTAAAGTCTAATGAAGAAATAACAAGTCTCACAGAACGTGTCCTGGAATTCTCCCCCTGAGAAAGGTCCCCACCTTACCCAATGGTCTGGATAAGATGCATCAATAATATTAGGGCTGTGGACTCGATTCTTTCATTCACCAGCTTGCTCAGTTCTAGTCTATAATTATGGACTATACCCATGACCCTGGATAGCTATCTCACAAATCTGCTAATTTAATCACAGGGTGGATAAACTTGGCATGAAACAGTAATTGGCTTGATTCATAACCGTTGCAACCACTAGAAAACCCCCAAAGTCCATGTCCTACAGACAACAGATCATTAAAAACAAAATGATCTGTGAAGTTACTAAGTTTTTAAATAATCAGTTTCATACATCCTAACATTAAAGTAGCAGGTACATCAGAAACCATAATGTTAATTGTCATGCTTATAAAACACCCATAAATGCAAAAATCAGTCACTTATAATATTTACTCTCTCAATTATCTCTTCATATAAACTTTGCTATTCAGTCACTCATCTATTCTGTATTTTTTTATTTTTAAGCAGTTTTTTTTATTTTTTTGATATTGCATTATACAGTAAACAGTCTCATATTTCTCTTTTGAAAGCATAAATGTCAATTTGACTTTAGTCCACTTTTAACTGTACTATGAACTTTATTTATTTTTTTATTTATGCCTCTTTAAATGAAAACACACGCCTCAAGGGAAATTTACAGTGAATGATAAAGAGACTTAGTCTTAGTAGTAGGTGTGCTTTCTAAAATAAAAATTAAAAGCTTCAGGCATAAAATCATTAGAAGAGTCATTAATGTTAATGGAAAGCACGCAATGGCCTTATTTCTCCATCATCGAAAATAAAGCAAAGAAATGTATTCTAAGAGAATGATTTGAGAATAGTCTAAAAGTCAAATCTAGCTAATCAGCTATTTTTCTCTAGGTAGTAGAAGTAATAATATAATTTCTTTCCTGTCGTAGTATCAGGAGAATAGAATGAATGCGTTTCAAAAATCACCTGAAAGAGAAAATAGGAACAATTCAAAAATATTCTCATTAAGTTTAGCATGATTTCATTGTCCTTCAGCAAAACACATTTCCTATCAGGAAACTCCATTTCGCAATTCTCCTGAAAGTAGTCTGAAGAGGAAGGCATGAACAGCTTGAATAATTTCCTGCCAGCTATATACTATTTTTCTTACTACTGCTTTTTAGGTTATTCCATAAAAGTATTCTTGGCCTTACCTAAAATTTAGAGCACAGATATTATGTCTATGAATTAAACCACAATCAGCCATGAACAGTTTTTAAGAGAACCATATTAAACTTCCAGGTACAAGAAAGGAATTTTTTGTAATGCAAATAAGGGACACTTGATTTATTTACTTTGGACTTGGGGAAAGGTAGAGAAAGAGAAGCCTTAGGTAGAAGGAAGTGATTAAAGACAGCTGTGAAAAAAGGGAATGCCAAGGGAAGAGGGGCTGGAGGTGGCCAGAAGAGTTTCAAGGGTGGGGAATTAGGACATTGCAGTGTTTGAAGAAGAGTTTGCTACAGACCCTCCCCAACACCCAGCTCCCATCAAACCCTAGGAACCTGTGTATTTGCTTTCAGAGGGCTACAAGCTGAACCAATGGAGTTGTTTTCACTCTGATGTACAAAAAGCATCTCTTCAGTGTCCAGGTTCAAACTTTTCTGTCAGTTCCAAGGGAAAGAGGATAAAGAAATGATAGAAAAAAGTCCAAAGGGAAATAAGGTTTAAAGAAAACATTGTCGTGGACTGTGTTATGGTTTGTTTGTCCTCCTCCCCAAAACTCACATTAAAATTTAATTACCAATGTAATGGTATTGGGAGGTGGGGCCTTTAAGAGGGAAGTAAGCCATGAAAGCACCACCTGCCCAGATGGGCTTAATGCCTTAATCCAAGGACTTTCAGGAATGGGTTCTCTTTTGGCTTTTTCACTCATCTGCCCCATGGAGGACACTGGAGGATGTTGTGTTCAAGGCACCATCTTGAAAGTGAAGATGGGGCTCTTCCCAGACACCAAACCTGCCAGCACCCTGATCTTGGACTTTCCAGCCTCCAGAACTGTGAGAAATAAATTCCTATTGTTTACAAATTACCCAGTCTGTGGTGTTCTGTTATAGTGGCACAAAAGGGATGAAGAAAGACTGTTACATAATTTTGGCTTAATGAAAACACCACATAATAAAGTGCCGTTTGCTGTCACAGACCCTAGCAATCATTAGCACCACAGACAACCGTGGGGCATTCCCAACCTAAGGCAGCATCGCCCAGATGGCAGTGTGAGGTTGAACACCAGAGGCAGGAAAATGAAGTGCCTTTGCCCAAGCTCCATGCAGCTAATGGGGGAGGAAGAAATGGTGCCTGGGGATGCCAGCAGGATTTGCTGGGCTCTGTATCCAGTGATACATATATTGGCCTGAAATAATTGAGTGGTTATTTCAGAGTAGTTAAATGTGTATCAGAGGGTAACTGATGTGTTTCTAGTCATCTAGCATCCATTTCTCCCTTAACAGCAGTACGATTTCCTTTGGGGAGTTACATCCCCCTCCATCACGTGTTGACCTATGTTCCTGGTAAATTATGGTGCCCTCCTACTAAGAAAACCAAGGAGAACCCCTGGGACTTTGGCAGGTCATACTTCTTCCTGCCTAGGAAAAGCTATAAGCGATGTAAGCAAGAGCAGCTGGCATACCTGCCAAGCCACTTTGAAATTGGAGCATAATAAATTAAGAACCGAAGAAATAGCGGAAATTAATTTCTCTGGTGAAGGTGACAGAGCTATGATGTCAATGGTTTCTATATTAAAATCTGTTAAATTTACAATTATTAGTTTCTGTTATTTCCAATCAGTATTCTGCTTTTCTTTCATTCCTCTGTGTTTCTATATATCCACCCATAAATTCATTTTATGCTTAAGAGAGACTGTTTCTACTATTTGTAATATGAGTATATTAATAGAATATTATAAAATTTTGAAGTAAAACAATGGTTATAATTGTCACAATTTCTAGAAAAGCAGTGTAATATATCATGTCCTACTTTAGGCAATATGATGTTATTAACAATTAGATTTTAGATAGACCCTTGCACTATCAGGTCAACAGTCTCTGGGCAGCCTGCTATGTGATAAAACCATGGTCATGTATCACAGTTGCATCTTCTTGCTGTGGACTGAGTTCCTTGGCCTGAGATAACTGTACGCAGTATTCTGAGTCAACTGCAGGATCAGTAAGTCTAATACTGTAAGCCCTCAAATAATAGTGCTAGCCATGAAAGCAGGAAAGACATACTCGTACCAGGAATATGTACCATATCCAGTCAAGATATTTCCCATTCTAGAGCAGGAATCCAGTATAATCATCTTGTCACTGAGTGGTTGACTTATCTCTTTGCAGGATGGTACCCAATCGAGGAGCTATTATCTGTTGCAGATGTCTATCTGTTGGACCTTAAGTAGAGATAGTAGCTTTAATGAATGGGGACCCAGCCCCTCTTTCCATCAGTGGGTTCTGAGTTTGAAATGGATTCAAGTCAGAAACTGAGCAAAAGATTGTGACTTTTTATTGTCCTCAGCTTCCTTATTATCCATCCTTGACTTCTTTTCAGTATGTATATTGGGCAAGATTCTTGTCTGCCCATCTATTTTGCCTTAAGCAAGCCATATTCTATTAACCATCTCCAGGAGGAGCCAGCTTGGCTGCCACTTTGATCTTGGTGCTCATTACGATAATTGCGCATACTATGCTTCTGAGGGTTAAGTGCCACCACCTTCCTCTATTTTTTTGGGACTGCATTACCCTGTCTTTATCAGGCAGCCCAGTTCTGTTAAGAATATCCTACTGTGTCCCTCTCTTAGTCCATTTGCATTGCTATACAGGAATACCTGAGGTTGGGTGATTTACAAAGTAAAGAGGCTTATTTGACTCATGGTTCTGCAGGCTGTATGAGATGCATGGCGCTATCATATGCTTCTGGTGAGGGCCTCGGGAAGCCTCCATGACCCAAACACCTCCCACCAGGCCTCACCTCCAACACTGGGAAGCAAATTTCAACGTGAGATTTGGAGGGGACAAATATCCAAACCATAACAATTCCCCTACTTACAGGAGACAGCCACCACTGAGATTCCCATCAATAGTGGTGTTACTCTCCCCAGTGCATACTTATTTAGTAAATGGAGGGTTCCCTGAGCCCTCTCATAGAATATAGTTGATTTTCTGCCCTTCAGTAGTATATCCTCTTTAGCATGCCCACTCTCTAAGCCTTGTACTTCCTCCTGTGTTGTTTGCACAGCAGGTCTGACATTTCTTCTTCACTTAGTGAAAGCCTTCATTTTCTCCAAGCCTTCAAGAATCAACGTAGCAGCATGTTTGCATTGTTTTCCAGGGCTCTTGCCAGGGTATAAAATTCTATATCAAAGAGAGTGCTCCCATAGTAATAAACGCTCCCTCATCCAACTTGATATTCTGCCCCTGGCCACCCACCACCCATGCATGATCCAGTACCCTCAGGATCCAGTCCCATTCAAGTCCCATGCTCCTAGCTCCTGCTCTTATATTTGACTAGGTCCTGAAGCTCTTTCAGGAAATAGCACTTCTCCTTTTTTAACAGAGTACACTAGAATACACTAGCCAGGTTATCTTGTGATAACCCCAGTGGTTAGTCTGATATGGAGAAGGAGAAGTGGAGACAGATTCTGACTTGCGAGGCAGTACCCTCTATCCTCGAGCAGGTAGGGAGTAGAAGCCTTTAATCGGCAGTAGTGGGTTGTTTCTGCAGACCCGATGAATTTAGAGGTATCTTGGGATTTTAAGGTTCTGGTTTCATCGCTTCAGTGTCCCCATTCCAATTCTCAGTTTCTAAACCTTCCAACCATGACCCTGACCTTGGCAATAGCATATTTGCTGAGGATGAGAATCCAACCTTTCTGGAGCTCTGCTACTCTTACAAAATTATATCCTGGCCCGATTCTCAGATTTTTCTGGCCTCCAGCTGCAAAGCGTGGGCTTCTTTTCATATGCTGTCAAATAGGCCTTCTGATTTTCACATTTTACCTTAAATTGTTGATTAATCACCATCAGACTTTCATTGTCTCTGCCCAATGCACCAATAGCACTCTGATTCTATTGTCCTTATAATTGCAGCTTCCCCAAACCTCTCTAACCTGTGAGATATTGCAGCAATCAATGCGTTACGTTCCCCAGCATTTCATCTCATTTTGTTCTCAGGGACCACTTGAACAATCGTTCTGTTATAGCATGTCAGAGGTGATCAGTGCTCCACCAACAGGTGAAGCAATCACATTGCCAGCTTTCCAGGAGTGATACAGCTCCAAGTTCCTATTTTTGAATCTGTTTCCTAGGACTACTCTTGGCATCAGATATAAGTCTGTGTTCCCCAGGACATGGGCTGTGAGACAAAGATTTACAAGCAAGAAGTTTACTGAGGAGCGTCTGCAGGAAAACCACCCATAAAGGAATAATGAAAGAAGAGCTGGGCAGAGGATGCAGTTGAATGCAATGCATTTGCAAAAGGGCTTCAGTTCATCCACCCACAGAGGGTACTCCAGCTAGGACGACTCTTCAAAGTTGTCCAAGATTGAAGCCAGGGGCAGTCTCTACACCTCTACATTAACTGGTTACAGATGTGTGCTGCCCCTAAGGGGTATAACCTTTGTGAAGCAGGTTACTCTCCAACACTCCCTGCAGCTAGTGGCTCAGTCCTGAAGGAAGATTTGGGAGCCATCACAACAACCACTCCGTTTATACAGATCAAATGAAGGGAGAGAAGCAGATTTAGAGTTTTAAAACTCTGTTTTGTATTTTGCCCCTACTCCCTACCAACGACAAGATGAATGATTGGACAAGTATTTAACTTGTCTAGTCTTTGGGGTTTTTTTTTCTTTCATGGAAAATAATATATTTATTTTTCTTCTTTATCAACATAGTCTTGATTGTTTTTACATAATTATTCTTTTAGATGTTTTATAGATTTACTGTCAAAGTCCCATTAGTATAAAAGTTCCATTAGTACTTTAAATGAAATTAAAATGAATATATGGATTAATTTGGAAGATAATTTTTTGTTTTCTATTATGGATTATTGAGTTTTTCTTTTTTATCCCCTCCTTCCCCCCATGCGAGTTGTCAGTCTTGCCCTCTCTCCCTCTTTCAGACAGTGTCTTAGCTCTGGCTACTATAACCCAGCAGACTGGGTGGTTTATAATTAACAGAAACTTATTTCTTGGAGTTCTGGAGGCTGGAAGTCTGAGATCAGGGTGTCAGCATGGTCAGATTCTGGTGAGGCTGAGACACCGCCTGTATTAAAATAATCTAAGGCCAGGAGGCAAGAACTGTGGTAGAAGTCTGATTTCTACAATAGTATAGACATAGCTAAAAGTTAACCAGCCATTGTTTCCCAACTTGCCTTCCTGCAATTGCTCACTGCTGTAACTGCTTGCTGCATAAGTGTCACATATCCTTGACAGGGGCAAGATTTGTGACTTCCTCAATCACTTCTATCGGTAATATCACTATTGCAAAACCTAAGACTTGTCTTTGACATATATTCTAGACTCTGCATTCAGGAGAACCAACTGATGTCAACTGGACCAGTGGCCATGTGTGGGAACTGACCCAACAGGTCCTGCAAACCCCTACCCAGGAACTGTCTCAGCCAAGAAGACAATTTCTGCTTCCTAACCCTATGAGCTCATCCCCAGTCAATCAGAGACCCAATTCCTTAGCCCCTTAGGCATCAAACTACCTTTAAAAACCTTAGCCCCCAAATTCTCAAAGAGATGGATATGAGAAATTTCTCCCATCTCCTTGCTCGGTGCCTTGTGATATTAAAGCTTCCTTTGCTTCAGGTCCTGCTATCTCAGTATAGTGGCCTTCTGGGCAGATGGCAAGGAACCCATTTGGGTGATAACAAGGGTACTTTTCTAAGTTGCTTACTTCTCTTATATCCTCAGATGGTGAAAAGAGGGTGAGAGAACTCTCTGGGGTCTTTTTACAAAGCACTAATCCCATTCGTGAAGGTTTCATGACCTGCACACCTCCCAAAAACCCAACCTCCTAGTATGACACTGGGGGGTTAGGATTTCAACATATAAATTTGGGGTGGGGACACAAACATTCAGACCATTTAAAATAGCCTTCAAGTTTCGGTATTACAAATAAGGATTTCTAAAGATTTTTTAAAACTGTTATAAGAAATACATATCATCTTTTAAATTTTAATTTTTAATTTGCCAACATAGTGAGTTTCTATTTTTGGAAGAGGAAAGGAATTTGTTCACATTTTCTAGGGAGTAAGTTTCATTTATTTAATTTATAATTAATGATAGCTCATCTTTTCCAATTTATTAGCACTGACATCAATGTTACATTTTCTGACATTTAAAAACTTCATCTACACTTGTATTTAAATCCTTCTAAATTTTAATTACATTTAATTTTGGTTTTTTTCTTTTTCTCACTAAACTATTTAAAGGTTGCTTTTTTAAAATGGTTTTTTGATTTATTTCAAGAAAGCATTTTTACTCATTTGTAAATTTGATTTTTTTGTATTTTCAAATTCTATAATTTCTGATTTTTTATTATTTTTTGATTCCTTGAATTTTCTTTTTTATACTAGTAAATTCAAATTTTAAATTACCTATGTTAATTTTATTCTTGTTTAATAATGAAAACCACTGATTTTCCTCAAAGTTTAGCTTAATGTTCTGTTTAAAGATGTAATATTGTCATTTTTATTATTTGCTTACCAGAAAAGACCATTTTGTTTGAATGTTTAATTTCCAAATGCCTAGGACTTTTTAAATATTTTGAAATTTTACACTAGTTTAAACTTTATCACATTTTGTTAAAAGGTTTATAACATTTCTAAATTTTGAAATATGTTGAGATTTCTTATGGTAATAAAATATGATTTACTTTTTAAAAGTATTATAAGGATACCTGAATAGAATGCATAGCCTCTGCTTCAAGATATATGCCCATTAAATATAGTATATAAATTTTGTTATCAGATTCCTCTGTATCCATTTTTTTCTGTATAATCCAATAATACAGAATGATAGGATAAAATTCTTTGTGTTTCAACTCTATTTCCATTATATATCTGATGATATTTTATTTGGCACTTAAAAAAATGACTGTTGATTTTCTATTGAGGTTTGTATGTTTTATCTTTATAGAATGCAAACTGTTCTGTTGAACATTTTTTTTAACCTTGTCACACAATGTATACATATTTTTCTTTGTAGTTGGTAGATACTCAATACCAATTTTTTAATAATTATGTTGTGTTATAATTTTTAAGTGTTCTTTGTTACAAATAGCAACAGATTTGATTTTTTGCTTTGTGTTAAATTAATGTTTTTAAACATTAATTTAAACTGATGTCTTAACTCATTTACTATAACTTGCATATTTATTAGTACTACTATAAGATTTTAGTGTTTTTTAACCTCTGTATTTCCTAATATTCCCCTTTATATAGCAATTTTCTAATATCATCTCAGATGCACCAAAAGGCTTAGCTTTATTTATTTTCATTATTTTTACAAAGAATTTTAATTTATTCTGTATTATTCTCCAATTAATAAATACATTTAGATTTTTCAAATTAGACTTTCTGATGAACAAGAAAAATAAATCCAGATTTATTGACTCCCTCCAGTGAAATTACAAATATTTTTGCATGTTTTTAATTCCTTCTGCTTTCTCTCCTCACTTCCAATATTTTTTCTGGGACCTCAAAGACAGTAGTGAAGATTGAACACTAAAAAAATTTACAGAATAGCATTTATGCTGCAGACATCACAGATTCTTATATTATGATGGAAAGTTTCCAGCAGATAGTGGCAATGCATTTTATGTTAGCAAAATTTGTGTCTTATGATGATTTCCCAGAGGGAAAGTAAAGTGTTCATCTGAAATAGTTTCTTTTTCTGATTCACATGAAGGCAACATATTGACTATTGGTGTCCTTGTTTAATAAGATATTCTGTGTTTATAATTTTTAATTAAATATTCTCTTTCAAGAATTATTGCTAATATTTGTCTAAAGTTCCATATCTTCATTCAAAACAACATACATAGAAAGCAAAGGATATTCTGCTTCCAGCAAAGATGGAGCAACAGAGACCCAACTTACCTGTGTGTCTCAAACAGAAAGCCAGACAAAATAACAGTAGTTTTCAGACACTGAGCAACAAGCAGCTCCTAGTGTTGATCCCTGGGAGAGGGGAAGCAAAGGAGAGCCCACAGCCCATGACTGGCCCCGATTCCTGCCTGAAGTGTTTTGCACTGAAGCACAAGAAAGGGAAACCAAAGCAGAGCCTCATGGTCTCTGATTTGAGCAAATGGACTTGAGAACTGGGTCAGGTCAGGGCAGCTGGAATTTGTGGGGCAGATTCCCAAAATGGAGATGACCATGACAGCATAGAGCTGCACAGAGAAAGAATTCTGGAGACCTGCAGACGGTTTCCTTTAGGCTTCCACACGATCCTGGTCAGCACATGTATATGAGAAAGCTATGAGAGGCCAAGGTAAGAACCACCAGGTATACAACAGCTGATGGAATTGGTCATCAGCAGAATCGCACTGTAAGACATGCTAAAGAAAGTGCTTCTGGAAGAAGGACAGTGATACCAGTGCTCAGATCTTGGTTTCTAAATACACTTTCCAATCAAAGGAACCAGGTTTCATTAGAATAATGGCTGATTCTAGGATTGGGATACAGAAAGTACATGATGAACCTTGAATATCTTGTAGTACCATAAAGTGAGGAAGTATTCAAAAAACAAAAGGATGGAGGCATTTCATAGGGACATGGGTTTAACCTGAAAAAAGTTCCAAAGGACAAAATTGGAATAATGTATGCAACAAAATATTGTAGCCCTGGGTTATAACCCAAAGTATAAAATAAATATACCTAAGTCCATATTGATATAAATAATTGAGTAAATAAACAAATGGGGGGAAAGGGGCAAATCTTCCTTATAAAAGGATTATAAATGATATAAAATGTTATATAATTTAAGGGTTGTCTTAGGAGTTCTCACATATTATGTGACAAACTCTGGGTCACTCATAGTACTCCATGGTTAGAAAATGCCCACACCCATGCCCATGGAAGATAGGGTGATATATGGATTTTTCAGGCTCCTTGGTTATCCAACCTTAATAAAGCCAAGAGAAAAATAAAAATTGTCCCTGCAGTCTCTGAGCAGCACCCCTGGGAGAATGACAGCTCCCCTGAACCAGCCCACCTCAGGATACAGAATAAAAGAACAGAAAAAATTGTTATATAATATTATGTGATACTCCAAATGCCTACTTTCTTCAGTTCAACTTGAGTGTTTTGAGGTGGCTCTTCTTTGCATGAGCAGCTTCCTGGAGACAGCTCAGCAAGGCCCCATTTGTAGTTGCCCCTCAAGAGTAGCTGAGGGAGGAACACCAAACTGGCCATCAACGATTATGCAAAATCTCTCCTGTGAAGGGAGAAATCACTGGGGATACATAAAACTACTGAGAAGAATTTCTGATTATCTAGTACTTAAAAAGAAGCTCTTGGGAGCTATTGCTCCTAGAAACTATTGCAAAGGAGAATCTCCATGGCCATGAGAAATTAGCACTGAACATGGAAGCAGGTGCTGGGTGTTTCTGCTACCATCAGTGGCTGTGAGCAGTGAGCGACTGCCAAGAGGCACTGGACACCCACACAACCCTCTCTAAAGCATATAGTGTGACTAATTGTGTTTACTGCTCAGCATCCTCACATTGCACTTCAAAGGCACCTCAAATTCAGCATGTCCAAAGTCATAACCTACCCTCAAACCAGCTAGCCTGCCCCAAATTGGCTGTGTTCTAGTATTCTCTACCTTAATGAATGACAGCAAAAAACAGTAACCTTCATAAGTTTGTCATCTGCATCTTTCAAACCCAGGCCACCACCATGTTTGACTACTCTATGTCCTAAATAAATCTTAGCTCTACCCACTTTTCTATATCTTCACTATCCCCCCATAACAAATGGTCATTATCTTTTTCCTGGACTGAAGCTCTATGTTTTTCTGATTTTTTTTTTGCCATCCCAAACTCTGTGCTACAGCCAAACATTAGAAAATAAAAATGTGATCATATCACACCTCTTCTTAAAACCTGTGAACATCTTTTCATTGTTCTTGGACTTAAAACAAAAATGCTTAAAATCTCACGCAAAGCCTTTCATGTTCCAGACTTTGCTTATTATTCCAGATGGACTGGTAATAACATCACTACCATCACCTTCCAAGAATTTGCCTATAAGGAAGTGGAGAATCCAGGAAATACATTTCTCAGAAATAATCCATTTCCATGTTTAGAGTTTGTCAAGGACGGGCACTTCTGCAAGATTCTGAAGGCAGAAGGGAGGAAAATCCATTGTTCTCCTAAGGATTTAGCAGCAGGAAAGATGGACAACTGTGAGAATCACAGTGACTTCTAGCAAGCACCTGAAAAGCACATGCTTTGCTGAAAGCCTTTTATAGCAGCTGTATTTTTTCCTGCTTTTACTTGGTGTTTTTCCCGATCGTCACTAGCAATTTTCCTGACCTTTAGCATCTATGATCCCTACTCCTTCGGTTCTTCCAGGGGTGGCGTGTGCCCCTGTATTTCAGATCCACAGTATATAGAGTGATGTCTGTTTCCCTAACCAGATCCTGACTGATGTAAGTTTTCATCCTGGAATCGGTTACAGGGGACAAACCTTAAAGATGAAACTCTGGAATTGGCTCTCAGGTCTGATTAGATTTAAGGCAGTAATGACCTCATTGCCAGTGGAACATAGGTGTCTGTCTCTGTTTGGTTACCCGCAGAAGAAGACCCTTAGACAAGAATCTGAATGCAATTAGTTTAATTGAGAGATGATCCCAGGAAACCCTGTTAAGAAATTGGGGAAATGAGAGAGCAAGGAGAAGAAACATAATTTAAAAGTCTCAAGCTTTTGAGCTCAAGTAAACTCTATACTTAATCGCAAAAAAATAAAAACAACAACTTTACTGAGCAACCGGAGATCCACACTGCTGGACAACAGTGGCACTGTCCACAAGGTGTATAATCACAGAGAGTAATCCTAGGGGATAAAGCTAGAGTTTCTATTCACTAACTGCCCATTCATTTTGGTTGAAGACTGCTTCCTGGAGTATGGCTCCTCCAGTCCATTTGGCTCGACCTGCATTCAGGTTGAGCATGCTCCTTCACCAGGAAGAAAATTAGAGACATTCTTGGGCAGAGAGCCACAGGGGTTCACAGTAAACAGCATATGGCATGTAGCAGAGAAATAGGAAATATGGAAGGAGCACCAAGACATGGTGTCTCCTCCGATGACACATGGGCAGTTCCACAGAGTCAGTGGTAAAGAGCTGCTTGTATTATAATCTTTCGGTGTTTCAAGTCAAATACCTGCATAAGGCAAGGCTTTAGAAGAAGAAATAGCTGTTGCAATTGATGTCACTCCATGTAAGTGCACTGGAGAACTTGGAGAAAGAAAATTGCAAGGTCAAGGTTTTAAATGCCCAGTTCAAGTCACAGATTAGAGGACCACAGAGATTCTTTGATGTCCCTGAAATAATTCCTTATTTCTTGAATCTAATGGTGAGAATTTTGAAAA
>RJWJ010030720.1:0-19727 GCA_004363605.1 Indri indri | reverse complement strand
CTCCCGCTTCCAGCCCCCAACCTGGCTGCCCCTACAGGCTCCCCAGCAAACGCTCTGGGGGATTGAGGATAAAGAACACACTTTTCCCCCTTTAATTGGAGATCAAAAGTTGGAAGAAGAACCTGCCCCTCAAGGGTGGGGCGGAAAGGGGAGCTGCTGAGACGGAGGCCCTCGGAGGAGGGGTGGGGGGAAGGGAGGGAGGTGCAGGGCAGGTTCCTCGCCGGCTCTGTGGGAATTTCACACACATCATCTCGTTTAAGCCACCTCCACCCCTGCGGGAGCAGTCTTCCTAGTGGCATTATGCTGCAGACTAGAAAACTGAGACTCACAGAGGCAAGTGACTTGACCAAAGTCCCACAGCTGGTAGAATTGGCATCGTACCCCAGGCTGTGTGACACCAAGGGCTTCGCCATCAGGCTACTCTGCCTCCACACCATCAACTGGGGGAGCTTTTTCTCGTCTCTAAGCCTTGGCTTTCCCGTCTGTAAAGTGGGTGCAGGCCTGGGCTTTGCGGACGGAGTCAAGCGCGCCCGTAGACGAGAGGTACAGTGGGCGCTCTGCGGCAGGATCTCTCTGTAATGCCGCCAGCACAGCTGAGCCAAATGCCCTGCGCAGCAATCCAGTGGCTAATTGAGAAAGAATTAGGCAGTGTGCCCCAAAAGTGAAGAAACAGCTGCTAGCCGGCTTTTTAGAGGTGCCAACCCACACCCGGTGTGTGCGCCCCCTCCCCACCTGCCTTCCCTGCAGAGCTAACAGCGCCCACGCGCCGGGGCCCACGGCCTTGGACCCCTCCTGCCCACGCGCTGCCCGAGAGCTCTCGCGGCTGCTGAGGGAGGGGGCCACGGGCACGGGCTTTTCCAGGATAGGGACCGGCTCTTACAGCCAGGAACCCCGCGCCTAGCAACGGCGGGCTCACAGGGCTCACGTTTGACCCAGAGGAGGGAGGACGGCAGGGCCCTAGGGACTTTGCTGTATGTTTCACGTCGACACACCCCAGCTCGGCTCTGGCGCGAACTGAGGGTGATGCTCTGGGTGAGCCACGCCACCTCCCTGGCCACCAGTGTCCTTGTGTGTTGACCGAGTGGGCCAGACTGTCCGGCAGTACTGTCCAGCTGTCCACCACAGCTAGAGAGCGGAACACATAGCCCAGGTCACACGCAGTGGCAAGGAGAGGTTCCGACTTCCCTCCCTCCAGGCCGGGCCGTCCACGCACCCCGCTCCCCAGCCCCCGGCAGCTGGAGGGAGCACGGCCCGGCTCTGCGTGTCCTCTGCTCTGGCGAGCCCAGGAGCGCAGCGGGGCTCCTGCGTACTGCATGGGAGAGAGGAGCGGAGCTTTGGCCTCGGCCTCCCCATTCCCTTTCCCTGACAACCACAAACGCGGACGGCCGAGGCCTCCCGGGACCGTTTCTGCCAAACGGTTTTCCCCAACACCGTGCTTCCCAGGTCACAGCTTGTCTCCCAGCATTTTCTCCTCCTCTGCTTTGGGTCTTGCAAATCCCTCGCCTGGGTAGCGATGCTCTGGGGTGTGTGTGGCTGGGGGGTGAGACCGGGGGCATTGGTCATGGGTGGAGGGAGAGGCATAGCGGCGGGTGGCGCAAGAGGAGCTGTGACCATCGCTCAGATACCATGAGCTCTTCCCCAACCTCAGTGGCTCACACTTGATCACCTGGGGGGCCTTCTCTCACCAGCACCCCGTCCTGAGCCTGCGCCAGGTGGCCGAGGCGGCCCATTCCCTCATGGGAGCTGAGGGACCCCAGCTGGCATGGCCAGCCACACTGGAGAGCCCAGCCAGTTGTTTGCTCAAGTGGGGCCCGCTCAGCCCACTCTGCGGGGGCTGGCGGGACTCCAGAGGAAATGACGGGAGGGTTTGGGTGCATTCTGACCTTAGCTGAATTCCAGGATGATGATGTGTGAATAATATGGCTGTTTAAGAGTCAACAGCTCGGGTGCTTTTTATAGTCAGGCCGGAGCGCTGAGTGGGCCATCTCCCCATTAATCATGGAGCTAGTTAGACCCACTGGCAAACAGTCCCCGCATTGCTCTGTGGTATTACTCTCCCTTCTGTCAGCAGCCACCCCTAAACAGATGTCAAAACTGCCATCGAGTCAGCCCCAGCCCCGAGCCTTCTCTTCCCCAGGCTTAACATTCTAATTCCTCAAGCTTCTCCTTGCACTTCCCTGTGGCCTCTGCCAGCAGGGACCCTAGGTTCCCACTCCCTGGGCCATTCTGCACTCCCAGATGGCACATTCTGCCCACCTGGAGGAGGAAGGAATTCATTCAGAGTGACATTCCAGGGAAAGTGCCAGGGAGGAGCATGCGGGTGAGCAAGCCTGGGGCCACATCCCAGCATCCCAGTCCTGCCCTCTGTCCACTCCCCCCGGCCTGGGACACCAGGTTTCCATCACCAGGCAGGACGGCATCTGACGACGACTCCAACACTCACAGTGTCTCCAGATTGTGCAGCCCCTCAAAGCTGTGGGTTCCCAGATGCTGGATGCGGTTGTTGTGCAGATGCCTGCGTGGGAAGGAGACACACATCAGCACGGGGCCGCAGCACAGGGCCCCGGGGATGGGAGAGTGGCGGCTTGAGTAGGAAAGCGGAAGCAGGAGCACGGACAGAATGACCCCAGCGGTCCAGCCCTTTGTCTCCAGGAACACACTGACTGGCCAAGACTGACTTCTGAAGCCATAATCTCCAAGACTGGATTGACCACAGGCTTCCCCATTTTGACTTCCTTTGGAAAAAAAAGGGAGAGGAGAGCCCCAGGCCAAGGCTAAAGCAAGCTCCCACTGAGCTCTAGCAGACAGGCCCGACGTCGGACGGACTCAAGTCTGAGGCTTCGCCCATGGCCCTGCTCCCCGGGACCCAGCCTGCCTGACTCAGGGGCCAGACGAGCTTGTGGGAGCCAATAGCAAACCACTGCAGACAACATATAATTAAAGGCTAAGCTTTTTGTTACAACTGGAGAGAGCTGCAGACAAGCTCAGAGGACAGAGAGATTGGCGAGGCCAGAGGAATCAAGGAAGGCTTTATAGAGGTGGTGATCCAGAGCAGGGCCTTGAAGGACAGGTGAACTGCACAAGCAGAGGGAAGGCCATCCCAGAAGAAGGGGCGCACCCAACGGTGATGCAGCTAGAACCCTCGGGAAGAACTATCCAAGCACAAGCCAGAAAAAACAAATGGCACGGCGATTATGCACCCGTACAACAGAGAAACAGATGGAGAAAAGGAAGGATGCAAATACAGGCAAAGTTCCAAGCCTAGAAGAAAATATAACCAATGAATAAGGACTAGAAAGAAATTTATCACAATAGCCTTCTGCTACAAAACAATCCAATAAGACAATATTTCAAAGACAAAATTTTTTAAATGAAAGGAAAAATGACATTGTAGATTAAAGAAATAAATCGAGGACCAACAGTACATCAATAGAAAGTGAGTCAATAAATCTGAAACAAGGAGCAGCATAGACACTGCTAAAAATTGAATTGATGTCAGAGAGAAAGCTCGAGCTAATCCTGGTGAATAGGGTTGAATGAGACAAAAAGTTTACAGCAGAAACCAAGCAGTGATGAAGACACAAAGGTGATTTAACACGCGGGTAATTGATGTCTCTGAAGCTGAGAATCCAGAAATGAGACTGAAGTTGTATTCAAAAACATAACACAAAAAATTCTCTAAGATGAAGGAAGAATGGAATCCACAGCTCAAAAGCATACATTGTTCCAGGATAATTGGATGCAGAATATTCTACCCTGCGACATATTCTGGTTAAGCTATTAAAGTTCAAGAATTTAAAAACATCTTAAGGCAGAGAAAGGAAATCACTGACAAGGGGAAAACATCAGGCTGGCTTCCAAGTCGTTCAAGTATAAAGGCAAGAGGCAGGCCCCGACCAACGTGGATGGGTAAGGGTGGGGGTCTCGGGCTTAAAGCTCCTGCCTGTCTTTCTCATCCTTGCCCACCTGCTCCATGAGGTTCCAGCCCGGGAGACAGATTCCTGCCCCCAGGGAGCACCTGATCCCACAGGGAAAACACAGCTCCTGACTTTTGGGAATGAATTATCTGCCTTTACAAAGGGGTTTTCGTTTTCCCATTTCCTTCACACCTATATCCCAACTGTCACCAAAGGCCACCATCCTTCCTGCCTCCGTTGAACTCCCGTCTCCATTTTCCATCCCCTCTTGCTCCCCCGCATCTCTGGTCCAGACCGTCTCAGCGAAACATCCAGCACCAAGCCTCCGATTCCCTCCTCCAAACCACTACTTCAACCCGCATACCCTGGGCACCTCTGGGAGCCCAGCCTGGCCAGGTATTGGAGCGTATAGCCCAGACGAAGAGACAGGATCACACACGTGACACCACTGCTGCCCGATTAAGTGCTACCCAGTGGTCCTGTTGGTGCTGCAGCGGTGGTGGGAAGGGGTCCATATTTGTCTACTCACAGCCCCCGCCAGGCCCCTGTCCAGCCCTTGGTTTTAACCGAACTTCTTTCTTGCTTGTTATCACATGCAGCCTTCCTGATCTGCCTCCTGGGCCTCCCTGCAGCTCGGCCCATAGTTGCCGGACAGCGTTCTCCAGCCTCCTGTCACCACAGGTCACCTCCTGCTAGATGCCTCACTCCTCCATCCCACGAGTTGGAGGCAGGAAAAGGACAAGGGGGTGATGTTCCTGGCCTCTCTCCACCGTGCGAAGGGACCAGTCCTCCCGTTTCAGCTTTGTCCCTGCACCAGTAGGTTTTCTTCCCTTAGTCCTTTGCCCCTGCCTGTTGCGTGCCCAATCCCCTGGCTCGCAGCCAAACCTTGGAGTCTCCCATGATTCCCCCTCTTCTTGGTCTTTCACCCTTTGAAACCCTCTGAATCGGATCAATGCTTCCTTCAAAACATTCCTCAGTCATGACTCCCCTTCCAACCCTTCTACCACCTCCATAAATTGGACTTTGATCGATACACCAGAGCCTCCAAACTGACCTTCCTTCCTCCAGTCCCCCACCCCCTACACCGGCCACCGCAGTTCCCATCCAGCCTTCGAGCTCCCTCCCCCACTGGCAGAAAAATCTGGCTCTGACAGCGCGAGTTCCCACACTCTCCTCTCTTCGTGCAGCACCAGGCCCCTCTGCTCCGGCCCGACTGGCCTATTTCCCGGCAGCCAAACACCCGCAACTGTCCCTCCCCATGACTTTACTGCTAACTGCCTGGAATGTTCTCGTTCTCTTCACCATCCTTCCAGGCCCAGGGCCCGCCCCACCTTCCCCATGAAGCGTCCCTCTCCCCCACCGCTCCTATGCTACTACAAATCCGTACTTAGCATCTGGCTGTGTTAGCGTAAGTTACACTACATCATTAGTTATTTTTTCCCATATTTATTCTGATCTTTCAATTAGACTGTAAGCCCCTTGAGGGCAGTGGCTATGTCTCGTGCTTGTCTGAGTCCTCAGTACACCACATAAGGGTTGAATAAATGGCCTGCTGCTGTTCATCTGTCTGGGACCCATCTTGAAGTTCTCGTTTTTCCAGTAACCTTGTCCCTCACAGAGACCTGATCCCATTCCCTCATGATGTCACAGGGCTATCACCAAAGCTAGAACCGACCACCACGTTCTGTTTACCCTCTGTAATACTCCCACTGGCTCCCAGAAGAAGGGAGGGTGTGGTCATCCTGAGAAGAATGTGGTCCATAGGGTGTTTCTCTTGGTTTTCCAATCTCCCAGGACAGAGACTTAGACAAACAAATTGGTGCCTGCCTTTTCATCTCTCAAATAGAACTAAGTGTCATCTATTCCCTGGCTTGGAAAATCACACCAGATTTGCAAAACCAGGGGACACGATGTTACCGTTTAGCAGAGTCACTAACACGCATGTTCCTGCTGCAATTAGTGTGTAACCCAAAGCAATTACAAATGACCTCCAAGCCCTTAGTAATTACCCTATGAACTTACCAATCATTCATAGCAATTAGCTGGGAGCTAATTTGCACTCTAAAGTTCCCACTGGGAAGGCAGAGTTAACCCCAGTCCCCAATTCCTGCCAGGGATGCTATCTCCCAGGTAATTACCGTGATGGGGCTTTGCTGTCTAATTATAAGTGATAGCTTTTCTCTGCTTCTTCAGGCCTGGGAAGCAAGATGAATTTATCCTATCTCTGTGCCAAAGCATACGACTGCATCATTTGATTGTCAAATATGGAGGAAATTACTTAAGAAATTCTTGGTTTATATTCCAATTAGCATGGCATAGTTATTATATTTGCACAGCAAGAAAATAATAGCTTAATTCCTATTTTCTGATTATAGTTACCCTGGCCTTTTAGTGAATCTCAGAGCACTTCTATAACTTTCGTGTCATTTAATCTCGTGATAACCCATGGGGTAAATGGGGAATGGTTGTCCTCATCCTTTTACAAAGGGGAAACTGAGACCAGAAGGTTCAGCAACATGCAGAGAAGAGCAAAGCTCACCAAGGCTCTGATCCAACTCAAGCAAACATGCAGCCCCCAGCCCCCAGCAGGACCCGGCTAGGGATGGGGGACAGGGCAGCACTCACAGCACCACAAGGCTGGTGAGGTTCTGGAAGGCGTAGTCAGGGATGTGGCTGATGCGGTTGAGGGCCAGGGTCATGGCCTGCAGGGCAGGGAGGTTGTTGAGGGCCCTGACAGGGATCTCCGTGAGTGCATTGTCGTCCAGCCAGAGGTGGCGGAGGGAGGACAGCCCCTCAAAGCTCCTCTCCGGGACCAAGGAGATGAGGTTGGCATCTAGGCGCCTGGTGGAAGAGAGGATGGAGAGGGGTCAATCCAGGGCAAGATGCAGACCAAGCTCTGGGGCTAGACTGGGCCAGCCAGGTCCCCAATAGCGCCTTTGGGGTTCCCTGGGACTAAGGTTGTGACTTGGCCACCATTATCTTATATCCCACCTCTTCAAGTTCCCATATTTGGCCTCCATTCCAACTCACAATTCTTGACCCTTTATGTCATACATTTCCATTTATGACCCCCAACTCCTCTTCTCAGACCCAAGGTTGAACCCATAGCCCATTTGTGGATAACTAATATTTCCCCCCGACACCCTCAGGCCGCCAAGTCTATGCTATAGCTCCCTTGCTCTGGATGTGCACTCCAAGACCATATAATGGAGATGTTCCCAGCATTGGTGGAGGGAAATAGCCTCCCTCTGGACCAAACCAAAGAAAAATGCCTCCCCAGGGATGTAACCCATTCCCTGTCACCCATCCCCAGCACCACCTGTTCCTCATCCCCTCAAGGATTCAGGAGCCAAGGGGCTCCTGCCAAAGTCCTGGAGCTTCTTGCTCGATTGATATCCTCTGGGAGGTCCCTGCATCCCACAGCTGAAGTTTTTGGTTTGGTGCCTTTTTGAACAGGTAAACAGATGGTAAGTGATCTGGTCTGTGCATAACCACGGATTCTAGGGTGATATGAGAATTGCTAAGCCCTGGAAGATCTTGGCAGCCCAGCAAAACAGGGAGACTTCCCATCTTAGCTTCTTACAGCCTTGCCCAGAACATGATATTCTTTATCGACATGCTACTGCCTCTGCTCCTAGTCTGGGACCCTATCACTCTATGCAGCTGGTCCCACAGGGCCCAGACAAGCTGACCTGCAACCATGGATCTACTCCTGGACTTTACTATCTTGAACGGAGGCTCAGCACTGAGCCATGATTCTCCCACACAGGAACATGGCACTTAAGCCATGGAAGCCCCAGCCTCATCCACAGAGGCCCGACAGCTCCATAATCCTGAACCCAAAGGAGAACTGATAGGACCAGTAGTGTGGGATAGGTGACTTTCTTTCATTCGAATAGCACAAGCCCATTTGCAGAAGGCCCAGCAGTGCCCATCTCTTCCCTAGCCATCACACCAGTGCCCCCCCTGCCAAGAGCCTCAAGCACCACTGGGAGAAACTCCCCAGCTAAGGGGGCCGTGGGAGGACAGCCCGACACTGCAGCCTTGGGAGTGAAAGCAAAGTGACCGGACACCCCTTGAAAGCTGAAATTGGGAAAGTCTCTCCACCCACATCAAACCTGACCTGATGGGACCAATAACTCTTCAGCGAGTGCCCTCTGCTAGCAAGGCCTGTCACCCCTGCGTGGTCTTCCAATGGCGGCCATCACACCCTTGATGGTCTGTCTGTGGCTGGGTCACCTGGGAGCTTCGTGAAAATGTGCATTCCCAAGCCCCTCCTCCGGATAGTCCGGTCCAGGAGGTGTGGGTGGAAGCTTGGAAGCTTCAAGAATGCCCCAGGTGT
The DNA here is from genome assembly GCA_004363605.1 of Indri indri. NCBI lineage: Eukaryota > Metazoa > Chordata > Mammalia > Primates > Indriidae > Indri > Indri indri. Next base: position 11,468 of record RJWJ010030720.1, on the reverse strand, counting down.
GTCTAGGTACAGACAGGCGTGCGAATCACCGCCTCGAGAGAGGCTACATCTGGAAGCTGGGGATGGCGCTCATACAGAAAGCCCTTATGACAGTTCTGCCCCAAGGCAGTGTTCCAGCCACTAAGAAGCTCCTTCCTCAGGGAGCTTAGAATCCAGTGGGAAGGCCACTGAGGCTCACAGTGTCGCAGTGTGATGGGAGAGTGTAGGGGCCACGGGCACCTGGTCCAAAGCAGCAAAGACGACCTCCAGGGGAAAGTCGTGCTTACGTGGAAACCTGGTGGCTGTTTAGGGCCAGTCAGGGGAGAAGGTGGGGAAGAGTTCCAAGCAGCAGGAATGGCACGTGGGAAATAGAGAGTATAGCCAGCCACGGGCATGGTGTTCTCTAGAATTGCCCTGGCTGGGCCCGTGTGAGTGAGCCTCCACCCTGCAGCCTTGTTTGAATCTTAACTTCTTATGTGGTTAAAGCCCTCACTTATCAGGATGCACTTACTATGTTCTAGGAGCATTAATGCATTAAGTCATTAATTTTCATAACCTGCAAGGTTGACATTTTGCAAATGAGAAAAATGAGGTACAGAGAGGTTAAGTCACTTGCCCGGGGTCACACATCTAGGGCGTGATGGAGCTAGGATTCAAACCTGGACAATTGGCTCCAAAGTACACAACTCTAACCGTTATGCTCTGTCACCGGCACACTCCGAAGGCACTGTGCGTATGTACCTCCCTGGTTTCTATACCAACCTGGAATGCTCCCAGAATAGCCCACCCCTGCCCCTTCAACAGTCTCTGGCACTTATACACCTGCGTGTCCACCCCGTCAAGGAGGCCTAGGGTTACATTGTCCCCGCTGGTCATGCTGGCCCCGTCACCCCGCCCCCACTGAGGCATCAGTGAATATATCAGCTCTTCCTCTAGGTCTTTGCTTCCCCGTAGGTGGCTCATGGACCATCACCTGGAAGCTTGTCAGAAATGCAGAATCATAAGCCCACCCTGGATTTACTATATCAGAATCTGAATTTTGGCCTGACTCCCAGGTGATTCATAGATTCATAAGCACATCAATGTTTTTAAAGCACTGAGCCAGGTTTTCCAGAGCTTCTGATGCTCTAATGACCTTGGATGGCTGGGGAAGACAGGAAGGCTGAATGAGGGAGGGAAGCCCATTTCCTCCCGCGGTGAGTGCTTGGCTGGTCCTGGGAGCCCTCGTTCTAAGATTTGATCAATTACTCTGGAAGACAAGGTTCCACCTCATCCTCCTGGATACACTAATGATCACGGCAGGCACTATGTTCAGTTTTAAATTCCCAGCACCTAGCACAATGCTTCCTTTGCAGATGGCACTTAGTGTTTTAGAATAAATGAGTGAACGAATCCCCTCCAAATCCCCTGCCCCCAAGCCCCAAACTGATGGCCTGACCAAGCATCCCAGCAAGCTGGAGACCCAGACAGCCCCTCTGACCAGGGCTGGTCAGGCATCCTGGCTTCCCTGCTTTGGCACTCCATGCTGTTGCAGTGAGGGCTGTCACCCCACCTCTTCCCCCATCCACATGAGCCCCCCAGCGGATGCCCAGACTCTCCTCCTGACCCTGGGGAGGCCCTCGCCGTGGGGGCAGCATCTTGGTCCCAAATTTTCCAGAGACCGCATACAGATACCTAAACCCTGAGAACTGCTTAGGGCCACACAGAAGTCGCGTTTGAGATGGGCTTCACAAGGGAGAGGCGGGAGGTGGGTGTCATGAGCGGGGGCTCGAGGGAAGCGCATGCCGCGCTGGAGTGGATGGCGGAAGTGGGCACCGATTTCAGGCGTCCTTAGCAGGTCAAATTCATTAGGCACAGCAGCCCGCTGGGTGTAGGGGTTAGGGAGGGGCCGGGGCCTGGCTCTCTGCAACTGCTCGCAGCAGGTCAACAGACCCAGGAAGCCTGACTTCCTATGGGGGGCAGTGCCTCCTTCTCTGAAGCCCTGGGCTGAGAGCCACCCTCCAGTGACAACCCTGACACCAATAATAACCACTGTTTGCATTTACTGAGCCCTTGTCATATGCCAGGTCCAAGTGCACGACCTGCATCCTCGCCAGAATGCCATGAGGTAGCTCTGATTAGCCCCGTTTTCCAGAGACGAAGCCCCCTCGAGGTCACGCAGCCAGTAAGCCACAGAGCAGGGTGCGACCCCGAGTTGTGCAACAGCAAACCCCACGAGTCTCGCCATCATGAGGTGCTGGTCTGAGGTGCACGAGGGGAGGTGAGGACCTACTCGCCCTTTTGAGAAAGCTGGGACGCCAGGGCGGAGGCGGTGGCTGAGCCCCAGTGGACAAACAGCGGGAAGGCGCTCTGAGGCAGGCAGGAGGCGGAAGGGGCAGGGCAATGGGGAACAATCTTTCGTTCTGCGAGCTCCAGGGCCACTGGGAAGTTGCGTCTTCTGCGCACACGCAGATGTGTGAGGACACACCGCTGCCCGCCCACACGTGCGTGCACACTCGCACGGTGACCTGTGGTCCCGGTCAGTGCATCGCCTGCCTTGCGTGCAACCCCCAGGCAGGAGAGCTTGGCAAGGGCAACTTCTACCAGGCAGGGCCCACCTTCCACCCGGCTCAGGACGGGCCTCACTTCCTCAGCCGCTGGGGCGGGGGGACTGGATGGCCTGAGCCTCCAGGCTCTTTCTGCTCTGCCAGGGAGAGCCTGCTCCTGCCGGGCTCCCGGATCTCCCGGAGTGGCCCGATGAAGCAGGCTGGCCGGGAAGCGGCGGTGTCTACAGCCCGGCTCCTGATACTTGGAGACAGGGACATGCCAAAGGGGGATAACAAAGCAAACTGGCAAATGAAGGTGGGAGGAGCACACGGAAGAAATCGGCCAGGCCTGTATTTGTGTTTGGGGTAAGCAGGGAGTCCAGGGGACCGCTCAGGACAGGTGGACTCAGGGGTGGGACACAGACCCAGGGTAGCATTGCCAGATACATCAAATAAAAGTACATGCTGCCCATTTAAATTTGAATTTCAGATAAATAACAAGTAATGTTAGCATAAATATGTCCCATGTGATATTTGGGACAATGCCCGGTTAAGTCTTAATTTCAGATAAGCAAGGAATAACTTTTTGGTATACACAGGTCCCACGCAATATTTGTATTTTATCTGGCAACCCTGATCCGGGTGCTCAGGGCTGTGCGTGGGAGGAGTGTGGGCCTCAGGCAGACCCAGCCACCAACACCCGCCTCTAGCCTCGCACCGGTGTCCTCGGCTGTGTGCCTTGCTGACCTACCCACCCCAGAGACTGTTCTGAGGTTGACACGCAGCTCAGAGCCTGCACCCTCCGTTCCCTTTCCTTCTCCCCTGCTGACAAACGGGCTACCCAGAGGCCCTGGGGACCCAGGGGAGGACCTGGGCACCTGGCAATTGGAGGTCCTCCTGGTGGTTCTGGCCGTGAGGACAAAACTCCCGCGGAGGAGGCAGCAGGAGGGAAAGCGGCCGTGTAGGCTCTACTTTCTCCCCTCCCCTCCCTCCTCTTACTGGACACCCTCTCCCGCCCCCAGGAACTCTGACTCGGGGGAGCCCAAGGCCCAGCGCCCTGGCTGTAGACAGTGCCTCCCACTCTCCCCACTCAGCTCCTGCTAGGGTGGGGCACTGCCTGAAGAACCCCCCTCGAGTAAGGGTTCCGGCTGCCCTGGGGTCTCCAGTCCTCTGGGGTGGGTGGGCCCCAGGCTCCCCTGCCATGTGGGGGTGGGGGGCTGAAGGAGCCTCTGAGCAGCCAGCAGAACCCACCGCTTGGGACTGAAAGCACTTTTGAGCAGTCCCGGTCGTCCGCAGGTGGGAGAGCCGATCCTGAGCGCGGGTTTGGCAGGAAGAAGAGAGCAATTATACCAATTAAGCTCTGGAATAGAATCAACAACCCCCAACAGCTCTTCTCTTTCTCCCACGTGGGCCTGGGCCCCTCCAGTGATTTCGGATTCTAATTCTTACCTGCGGTAATGGGGCAGATTAGCAGGGACCCACAGGCCCGTCCAGGCTTGCTCGGGCTCTGGGGAAACGGCTTAACCTCTCCAGGGCCAAACTGCTCCTAATACTCCCGTAGCCTGGGCTGAGGCTGGGGCACGAGGGGGCAGGGAGGGGGGCAGTAGGGGTTGGGGGCCCTTCCCTCCAAGTCCCAAGGGGCAGGTGGTGTGAAAGTTGCCTGGTCATAGGATATCCCAGGGACCTGGAGACATGAAGTCTGGTCCCACGTGACTAAAGTGACACGAGGACCTAACAGGGGCAAGTTGTAGCAGAGGAGCTTTAGGTCAGACGGCAAGAAGTTACTGACTGTGACCCAGAGGGACAATAGTGTAAACTCAGAGTCGCACTGTGTCCAAGCCTGACAGAGCCTGCCAGCCTCACCCACCTCACAGGAGGAGCCCGAAGCCCAGAAAGACAAAGAGAAATGCTCAAAGGCAGGGGCAGGTCCAGCACCCAAACTCGGAGCTTTGCTCCACTCTATCAGCCTGGTCCCCCAAAGCGAAGGGATGACACACCCTCTATCGGCTATAGGAAGCGCCTTTCTGTTTGGAAACCAGGGCCCTTACAACCCACAGGGGACCAGACTGGTCTAGTGGGCCCTTTCTGGAATTTCTTTCTCTAATCTGTCCTATATCCTACCAGATTTTAGTGAAATACAAGAGAAAAGGGACAGATTTGGGGCTCCTGGTGGACCATCAGCTGACCCATGGGGGTGGTCAGGTATTCATTTAAGAGGGATCACGTGGCCAGGCGCAGTGGCTCACACCTATAATCCTAGCACTCTGGGAGGCTGAGGCTGGAGGATCACTTGAGCTCAGGAGTTCGAGACCAGCCTCAGCAAGGGCGAGACCCCATCTCTGCTAAAGATAGAAAAATTAGCTGGGCTTGGTGCTGCGCGCCTATAGTCCCAGCTCCTCAGGAGGCTGAGGCAGGCGGATCACTTGAGCCCAGGAGTTTGAGGCTACAGCAAGCTACAACGACACCACTGCACCCTACTTGGGGTGACAGAGTGAGACTCTGTTTCAAATAATAATAATAGTAATAATAATAAATTTAAAAATTGAAAGGGGTCATGCATGTGAAGCTCCATGCTCAGTGTCCGGCACATAGTCCCTGCTCCCTGAGCACAGGGTGACTTTGAATCCAAAGGCCAGGGTGCACCGGGAGGACAGCAGGGAAAGGCAGGCAGGCGTTCTCTGCTATTCCATTCAGGTCAGCCATGACTTGGGTCCTGACTCCAGCTCACATGACAGGAAAGGACACTGTGATGATAGGACAGGGGACCTTAGGAGCAGAGAGAGGCTGAAAACCAGAATTCATGAGGAGACGGGTACCTAAAGTCGGCCCCACAGGGCTGGGCACATCCAGGGAAAAATTCTGCTTCTCATCCAACTGGAGGCAGATGGTGCCTCCAAGGCCCCTCCCATGATTGGTCCCCTCATCCTAAGAAAGTACCTCCAGCCAGTCCTAGGACCTGCGTGAACCTTTCCCTCATCAGCCCGTGAGGTTTTTGCAGAGTGAGAAAGGAGGGCCAAGGTTTCAGATGCTGCAAGTTCAGAGAGAGTAGGGGAGTCGCTAGCCAGCTTCCATTCAGTGGCTAAACCCAGGAGCTGAGTTTGGTGGGCTTCTCTGCCCCGACGCCCATCCCAGCCCGGCTGCCTCCCTCCTTGAAGCTGCCCACCACTCAGACCCTCCTGAGCAGGACCAGCTACACAATTTGTGGAGCCTGACGCAAAATGAGAATGAAAGCCCTTGTTCAAAGATTCTTAAGAATCTCAAGACGGCAACAGCAGACCACTAACCCAGGCGTCGGCCCCTTCTGCGGTCAGGGCCTGCGCAGCTACGCAGGCTGCGCACCCATGAGGTCAGGCCTGCTCCCAAGCTCAAAAACCCTCAAGAGCTGTGGGCCAGGCCTTCTCCTGTTCTCATTTGCTAATTGGGAGTGAGACAGGAAGAGAGAGGTTGGGAGGTGAGACACCTTGAGGACAAGGACTGTTCATTCGACTCACAGTTATTGATCGTCTGCAGGGGGCCAAGCCCAGGGCTGGTTTGTCATCTCTGAACCCCCACCCCCAGCGCAGTGTGGGCACATGGGGAAGGGAGAGAAGAAAGCAACGGGTGTGTGTGTGTGCAGGGAACATCTCAGGCTCTGGTGGGAACAGAGAGGGGAGGGTGGAAGGGGAAGGATATTAAAGGTTAAAAAAAAAAAAAAAGCAGCCACTATGGAAATGGTTATTCTGTGGGGAAAATATTCCACGTGGGAGCCGTTGATTGCCCGGAGGGTGCAACAGCCCTGACAGAGGGCCTGCCAGAGAAGGCAAGGGTTCCAGCAGGGAGCAGGCTGGCACCTGCCAGGCAGCGAGGAGGTGCCCCGGGGCTTTCCACGGGCAGCAGGCCCCAGCCCCCAGCACCAGCACGCGCTGCCAGTGCCAGGTGCAGGCTCCACGTGGAGGGCCATGGGGCCCCAGTGGGGCGGTGGGGAGTCCCTGCCCATGGCATGCCCTGGCCCTGCTTGGCAGGCAGGCTTGTCCAGTGGGGACCAGGCAGACTCTGCACCCACAGACGCAGCCATCTCAGGCCCGGGTACTCCTGTGCCTTTGCCTGGGCACATCCTTACACCCTCCCCAGCTGCTCTTGTGGAGACCTCAGCCTGACTTCTGCGAAGGCCCTCTGTGGTCCCATGGGGACTTCCATGAAGCCTCTGCTGCACCCAGCCATCTCCCCCATTACCTAGTAAGCTGCCCTAAATGCATCTCATTACAGATGGTATCATTCTTTTGTCTTCAGTTCCACCAGACTGGATTAAATCCAGTAAACATCCATGGCGTGGCCACCATCATGCCAGCACTGGGCTCAGTTCTGGGGCTCAAACTTGAATAACATGTAGTCCCTTTCCAGAGAAACTCTTAGACTATTTACTTTAGTATTTAATAAAACAATATAAAAGCATTAGCTAACATTTATTGAGAACTAGCTAACTGCCAGGTGTGCTAAGCATTTTACGTTTATTATTGTATTTCATCTCCACCCCAGTCCCATGGAGTAGGAACTTCTCATTCCCACCTTGCAGGCAGGAGGTTCGGGGAGGCAAAGCCATCTGCTTGACCCCAAAGCCTGTGGCTTTAAACCACGCTACACACGCGTTCATCAAGTGTGTGGAAACACGTTGGGCACTGGGGCCAACGCTTTCTGTCTGTGGGAAATCCAGAGAGGCCTCATGGAGGAAGTAACATTGGAGCTGACTCCCCAGGTAGGAGTAGGAGTTTTCTGAAGGGCCGGTATTAGAGGAAGGGACACAAGGCAGAAAGAACAACATGAGCGAAACCCCAGAGGCTGGAAGGGTATTTAGTGAGTGGTCAAAGTTTGGAAGTGAGGGCAAAGGGGCTGGGGGTGAGATAATTAAAGCTGGAAGGAGACAGATTATGGTGGCTCGCATGTTCAATTAGTGTTTTAGAAAGATCACCGAGGCTAAACAGCGTTGAGACTGGGTTGGGAGGGATGGGGGAGGCTGTTTCAAGCATGTAAGTCAGAGATGTCTCCTTACAAGACAGTGAGGCTCTTGGCCACAGGCCCCGGAAAGTGGAAAGGGTCACACAAGGGAAGTGGGAGGCACCAGGAAAAACATTTGTTTTTCACGACAGCCAGGCCAGAACCCCACGTATATACCTTATACCTCTTGGCCGCGTAGAATAGAGGGGATTCAGGGCCTTTCTGTAACTCCAGAGTCTCAGCACTGCTGCTCACGTTCTGGGGGGACCAGAGCTGCCCCACCACCCCGGCACCCCAGCTCCTGGGGGCTGTGGGAGGGAGGTGGTAGGGAGGTCCACCCTCTCCCTGAGCCGATACCTCTTATTCCTATCCTAGGATGGCTTAGCATGGGGGAAGGTGGAGGGAAAAGCTAGGCAACCCTCGAGCTGGGGTTCTACACCTCGAAGTGGCCCCCACTCAAGCCATGCTTATTGATAAGGCTTCCCCTCAGCAAGCCCTGAGCATCGGAGCCTGTTCTGAAAGTCCCTTCCCACCCTACAAAAAGAAACCTTCTCAGGTAAGGAGGGCAGTTCCAGCCAGGCTCTTAGGGGGCTGACAGTTGGGGCTGTAGCCAGGAAGGGAGCTGCCCTAGAAGTAGTCATCATGCCTGGAACCCAACTGAATAGACTCCAGGCACCTTCTCTGTGCCAGGCGCTGACGTATACGTCGTCTGGGCAGCTAAGGACTCCCCAGAGCTGTCTTCCCTCCAGCTTGGGCGCTGTAAGCCTCTGGTCCGCTCTAAGACAGCACTGTCAGCAGAGCTTTCTATGAGAGAAACATGCAGGATCCACACTGTCCCTACAGCAGCCACCAGGCACACGCGGCTACTGAGCACTCGAGATGTGGCTAGCATGACTGAGGAAGCGAATTTTTAGTTTTATTCCATTTTAATTGACATCCGTGGCTGGTGGCTGCCACACTGGACCGCACAGCTCTAAGAAGTTAGCCAGGCTCCGAGCAAGACATTGGAGACACAGAGATAAACGGCTTTGCTTCCTGCCCTTGGGGAGCTCACAGTCTAGCAATGAAGATCAATGAATAACCAACAGTGATAAAGTGTGTGCGTATGTGTCAGAGACAGAGGGGGCGGGAGAAGAAAGGAAAAGAGCCTGAGAGATCCTGTCTGGCTGTGCTGTGCACCAAGAAGCAAGGCTACAAGCTAAAGGGTGTGACTCATCCAGCCAGGAAGGTAGGACAGGCTTCCCAGAAGAGGGAAAGAGGTGACGTTGGTGCCGAGTCTTGAGGAATGACTGAATTTTCACCAAGTGGATGAGGGGAATGAGAATTCCTGGTGGAAGGAAAGGCGTGCGCACAGGTGCTGACCTCGGGGCTGCATGGGAGAGGAGGAAGGACCCACCCGTGCTGGGAGCAGAGGGTGCCGGGCGAGGTGGGGAGTGAGGACTTGGGAAGATGGGAAGGAAGCTGGGAAGAGAATGTGCTGGTCCTTGGGGGCTTTCTGGATCTTGTAGGCATTGGGGAGGCTGGGGTTGAGAAAGACAGTTCTGGTGTTGTGCGGGCTGGAGGCTGGCAAGGGTCTTGGACCTGCTGCTACACAGAGCTCTGTGACTTCAAAGCCCTTTCCCTCTCTCTGCATTGTTTCTTCCCGTGTATGGGGGCGCGGGGTTAGCTTTAAGGGTCCCTGTGGCTCTGTCCTTCTAGGAGACTGTGCTTTCTTTGGACAAACTCTTCTGCGCTGTCCCTGTGTCCCCGAGATAGGGGCTTGCTGGGCGGGCCACCCAAAAGCATTGGTGGCATGCAGAGGCACAGGACGGCCAGCCCCTACTCCTGTGCCCCACAAGCAGTTCAAGATGACTAAAATTCTACCATTTGGGCAATATTCCTTTTTTAGTACAGAAGTTAACTATTATTGTTTTTTAAAAATCTGGCAAGTATTATTAGGCAGCCTTTTAGTGGAGAACAGCTTTTTGAGAGAAGCTTCTAGAAATGAGACACAGACTTGGAACACAGGGAGCTCTGGGCCAGAGCGATGGGGAGCTGGGAAAGATGGTCAGTCAAGGGGGGAGAAAGGCCAAGGCCAACTTTGGATCCTGGAATAACTTTACCCAAGTGCCCACTTTGGTCACTCTTCTTCCCCAATGCCCAGGAGGACCCCGAGGGCGTGGACTGTGTCCTCTCTCTCTGCAAGTTCCCACAGTGGACATGCGGTCTGTGTTTCAGTGACCAAGTTAGGGGCACTTCCAGCACTGTTCAGAGGACTGCATGGTAAGAGAGGAGACCATGGTCATGGAAGCGAGAGCTGAAAGGGACTCTGCCTAACCAGGGAGAAAAGGGGCCCTGAGGGACAGACCAAGGGACTTGCCAAGGTGACAGAGTAAAGGGATGGCAGGGCCAAAGAAGCCTGTCAGTTTTGAGTCCAGTGCTCACTTCTCTCCTGCCCCTGTCCTCTTGGGAGAAGAAGAAGGTGTTCACCCACCCCTGCCCCCACAGACAGTGCCACAGCGACAGCCTCCCAGAGACACTCCCCAGGTCACTGGCTGAGGTCCCGTGAAGAGCTTGGCCTCCGAGGGCCATTCCTGGGCAGCATGCAACACTGGGGGCCCACCCCTTCAGTCCCAGCCTACCTCCCCACATCTGGAACCCATTTCCGGGCCCTCACAGAGAGTGCACGAGCCCCCAAGAGTCCAACAACTAAAGCCCTTGGGAGTAGGAGCACTCCTGGAGGGACAGGTCCCATGGTGACAGAACATGGGGAGCACAGAGCAGGCCAGCTGAGCCCCCAGAAGTGTGGAGTGAGAACTCAGCTTCCCCGTGGAGGGTGGGTCAGGGTGGAGCTGGTTGGAGCCCTGAGTTAGCCTTTGTGTGCCCTCCTGGTCGCCGGGAGAAGGGCGGCTAGGAGCCAGAACAGCACTTTTCTCCCCCTCTCCCCACACGGGGAAAGTCTGAGTTTGTTGGAGGAAAGTGATTTCATCAGCTCTGATTTATGTCACCTAATAGGATCCTTCCCCTCTCACTGTCAGGCTTTCAATAGATCAAAGGTGGGATATTGAAACGAAGGCAATTCCAACTGGTTAGCCGGGCTATGCTAACGCCCAAACTGCCCTTCCCTCCATCCATCAGGAGGATTGATGGGTGTGCAAGATCCCCGGGAGGCAGAGAAAGCGCTTCCTTTGTGTACATCAAAGGAGGATACCTGAGCACTCCTCCCAGCCATTCCTTGTGTTTTATTCGGCAGCAATGTATAAAAATAATTACCGTCCCCCCAGGAGGGAGGCAGGGAGGAGATGTGCAGCCTTCCTGAGCTGCCCCTGAAGACACAGACCTACAGATCTGGGCAGAAGGCCAGCTTTGTGGGTGACAATCCCGGAATCCTGGCGTGGGGACTACAAAAAGCCATCTCATCCGTCCCCCAGCCTCCAGCCATTGAATTCCAGACATCACACTGGTTTCTGAGGACCTTCCTGGACTGTCTGAGATGTGCTTGGGGGCCAGGTCCTGCGGTTGCTTGAGGCCTGGATGCCTGCCCTTGGCTAAGGCAGCTGTGGTTGGTGGAGGAAGAGGCAGATGGAGAGTTTCCCAACTTGCCTCTCCAGAAAGGGGGCAGTGATGTCAGAGGTTTAGGGAATAGAAGTGACATTCCAGTGTTTCAAAGATACTTAAAAGCTGTCCCAGCAGTCTCTGTAGTAAAAGGCACGAGGGCAAACCAAGCCACATATTAACACTTCAAAAGGTACCAGGGGAGAAGAGGGAAAAGAAGAGAGGGAGAAAGTCCATATCGGTTCTGGCTTCCCTAGCACAGGGAGGGTCCCAGTCCTTCCCACAGTCTATCTTATCCCTCATTCCCAAGCACTCCCAGGCTCCCTGTGGACCAGCATGAGAACTGGGGAGGTTACACCTGTGTGGCTTTAACCTTCTCCTCCCTGGCTCACTACCACGTGTCAGTCCATCCATCCACCCATCTCTCCATCCACCCATCTCTCCGCCCATCTCTCCATC
>RJWJ010030719.1:0-19721 GCA_004363605.1 Indri indri | reverse complement strand
CCCTTATCTGAAATACTTGAGACCTGCAGTGTTTCAGATTTTGGATATTTTCTATTTGGAAATATTTGCATATACATAATGACATATCTTGGAGATGGGACCCAAGTCTAAAATAAAATTCATTTATGTTTCATGTACACCTTATACACATACCCTAAAGTTAATTTTATGCAATTTTTAAAATAACTTTGTGCATAAAACAAAGTTTGTGTTAAGAATTTATGTGTGGAATTTTTCACTTGTGGTATCATGTTGGTGCCCAAAAAGTTTTAGATTTTGGAGTATTTAGATTTCAGATTTTTGGACTAAGGATGCTCAACCTGCATCCAGTCATACTGATAAGTTTTTCTAAGATTTTATACTTTTAGCCCCTCTATTTGGAATGCAATTTCCTTCTCCTCCTTCTTCCATTTTTTATTTGAATATCTCCTGTCATCCTTCATAATAATGGATAGTCATCAATTCCACCAAGAAGTCTTCCCTGGTAGCCCAAGTGGTAGGTGTACACTGCTGTAATTCCACAGAACACTAATTATTCTTAGTCCACAAATAGAATAGAAAGTTATCTATCCTATGGTGAACCAATGAACATACTGTAACATATCGCTGAAGTAAATTTGTAGCAGATTCATATGATGAGCAAGTCTAAAGATCTAATGTACAACATGAAGATTATAGTTAATAAGATTATATTGTATTAGGGATGTTTGTTAAATAAGTAGATTTTGGCTGCTCTTGTCACAAAAGTAACTACGTGAGATGACAAATATGTTAATTTGCTTCACTATAGTAACACTTTTACTATGTGATAAGGTTTGGATATGGTTTGTTTGGCCCTGACAAGTCTCATGTTGAAATTTGATCCCCAGGATGGAAGTGGGGCCTGGGGGAAGGAATTTGGTTTGCTGGGGAGGATCCCCCATGAATGGCTTGGTGCCATTCTCTCAGGAGCGTGTGAGTTCTCACTCTTAGTTCCCCTGAGATTTGGTTGTTAAAAAGAGCCAGGCATCTCCTCCCCTCCCTCACTTCCTCTCTCACCGTGTGATCACTGCACAGGCTGGCTCCATTTCACCTTCTGCCATGAGTGGAAGCAGGCTGAGTCCCTCACCAGAAGCAAATGCCGGTTCCATGCTTCCTGTGCAGGCTGGAGAGCTGTGAGCCAAATAACCTCTTTTCTTTATAAATTACTCAGCCTCAGATATTCCTTTATAGCAACACAAACGTACTGAGACACTATCTATATGTATCCCATAACGGCACATTGTAAATCTCAAATATATACAATAAAATTTATTTTAAAGAAATGATGGGTAAATAGCATGGATCCTTTTTCCAAATTATGACTATAGCACATATTAGCTGTATGACTTTGTGCAAGCTTCCTCTCTGAATTTCAGGATATTGTCTTTAATGCATAAGATAGGATGATAATAATAAAATCACACATAAATATTCAGTGTTTCTTATCAACTTCAGATACTGTTCTCTTAATCAGTACACTATTTTGCTTAAGTATCATGCTTCGCTGGCAATTAAATAAAATATATAGAAAAATACACCTAGCCAAGTTTCAGGTACATATTAGGCAACCAATACAATATTATTTATTTATTCTTCCTCTGCATATGCCACTAGAACATAACTAATTTTGCAGGCAGTGGGCCTAGATGCCTGGATTTCAAGTCACTGGCCAAGCCAACTTTGGCAAGTTACTTAAACTTTTTTTGCATTATATGCACATCAAAATGGGGACTATAAAAATCTAGTCCATTAGGTTATCGTGAGGATTAAATGGTTAATGCATATAAAAAGCTTAGAAGAGCATCTAGGACAATATAAGCATTCAATAGTCATTAGCTGTCATCATCGCTATCACCATCATCATCACCCAAGTGTTTTATCACTTGCTTCTAAAACTTTATAAGGCTAAATATGGAAAATAAGTAGGAAGTACTTTTGATTTTAAACACATGGAAGGATTTGAACTATGTTATTTAGCCTAAACATGTGTTATGACAGTATTGTGGTGTAGTGAAAAGGACATGGACTTTAGAGTCAGACAAACATAATATTATTTATGCAACTTTGTACAAATTGCTTTACCTCTTTGATTTTCAGATTTCTCGTCTATAAAAGAACAAAATCACTGTCCCTGTCACACAGTTATTACTTATTACATGAGAAAAGTATACAAAGTGTCTAAACTTCCTCATAATAAACCCTTAATAGATATTATTTCTCCACCCTGCCTAATTTAGTCTAGGCTACATTTATTAAATGAATTTTGAAGAATTTAGAAATACACATTCAATAAATATCAATTATATGTGTTTCATATTTATGATAATCCTCGGTCCCTAAATTTGCATCGGAGATCTGACTGTGCATACATAAATGCATTTAATAAATTAGCTCACCCTCTTGTTTATTCTCCAGCAAAGGGCAAACTCCAATTATGAGACATGTAGATGGAGTGGATGAGTCCAGTGAATGGAGTGCTGAATTGGGAGCTAGGAGCCATTGCACATGGGTCCTGCTTGGCTGCTTGGCTTTGTGGTATCTATTAGCAAAGCCACTTATCTTCTCTTCGCTTCACTCCCTCCAGCTGTGAAGTAAAGATCATACTTCCCAGTAGAAAAATTTATAAAATTATGGGAGATCTATGGATGAGATACATGTCCTTTCCTTGCTGAACTTAAATGCTCTTTCTTACTACCACACTATGTCTGAAGTACTGGGAGTCTGTCTAAGGCTGGCAAAATGCCGAGGTCATACAGTCAGAATAAGGATGTTAAGAATAATCTGGGGTACTTTCTGATTGTCCAAATAACAACGTATTTTGCAAATGCATTGCCTTCCTTTTTCGCATGTCCCACCCACATCCTGGCACAGACCTAATGATTTTTCAAGGGCTAGTTTAAATGTCAATTCTTCTTTGAAGGCCTTGCCAAAACTCATTGGCTCTCCTCCATAGACCGAATCTCTCTATCCATCTACTATAACTCTATAGCACCTAATTCAAGTGATTAGGATAATATAGGATATTTATCCCATTTTATTACAGTGCAGCTATTTACATGCCTGTCCCCCATCTTAGACTGGGAGTTCTATGATGGAAGAAACATTTTCTGTTTGTTAAATTTGTGCCTGGTACATGGCCTGGAATATAGTTATTATTCTATAAATTTCACTTGAATTAAACAAAGATCTTCCTAATTTCCTACCATTTTCTCTAAGTTATTTCACCTTATCAAACTAAAGACTATTATTAAGTAATTATATTATTGGACAAATACCAAGTTATTATTTTGCTGTTTGATGATAATTTAGGGTTTGAGGCAGCAGTCTTTGCCAAACTGAAGGTCACGAAACCATTCAGGTAAAGGGAATACTCTTTTAAATTGATAATATCTGAGAAGTTATCAACCTCCCACATCTATCCATTTAGAGCAGATGTGTGAATATTCACAAACAGATGCACACACAGTAAACACACACAAATATAAACATTTGTAAATTTAGTCTATAGTGAAAGATAACAGTTTCAAATAAATTTTTATTTGAAAAATAACTTGATGCACATAATGGTAAATTGACTCTACTGTTGATTTAAAAAACTGAGTTCAATTTTATTATGGATGTGAAAAATATCAACCAATCTAAAGATGTTATAGTATAAAGTTTGCATGACACAAATATTTGTTCTATAAATAAATAGCCTGGACTCTTAATAGCTGATTGGACTAATTGTTTGCAATGCATGTATTTAAGTTGTATCCACATAAAATATCTGCTTAAATCAGTAAACTATAATCTTTCTTTCTCCAAAATTGTACTCAAAATTTTACTCCATTCATTTCTGAATAACAGGACAGCAATCTTAAGACTAAAGATTTTGTAATGTTAATTGGAAGGAATAGATACATTCTAGAAAATCAGATATTTAATGATCTTGGCTGTGCTGCTTTCCAATTAGTGCTGGGTCACCAATTAATTCCTTTCCAGGTGCCCAGGCTTCCTGGATACCAGCACTGAGCTGAGTTCTCTTGATCCTTTCACCTAGTGCTTCGGCTAGACTAATGACTTTGACCTTGGTCAGACTTGGCCAGCAGCTTTCTCAATTTAAGGAAAAGTGTCCTTTCCACTTTATTTTACGAATGGAGCAAATCATAGCAAACCCCCAAATGGAGCTTCATTGTCATTCATTGCTATTCATGTTCTAACAAAATTTACTTGGGACACTGGCTTCCTACAGCTATCATGCTTGTATTTTCTTCCACCTGTATGCTTTATCACAGCCTCTCAAACTATTCTGGGACTCCATCCTGCAAATTATTTTCTCCCTCTGTCTTTCAATTTTTCCCATTTTGCTCACTCTCTTTTAATTTCCTCGTTTCCGTATGTCTTCAAATCATTCAAGCATTCTCTTAATTAGCAAAGGCCTTTCTCTCAAATCCTCTATGCTTCTAAACAAAATTTATAGCTTTCATAGCTACAATTTTTTTCACAAGATAAGTCTTTTCAAAATATGTCTTTATCTTATTAGTCATTAATTCCTTAATACGAAGTTATCTACAATTTCCCACTGTCATGTCATGGATACTTTTTTCTTAAAGGTAGTCAATGAACACAATCATATTTGAAGACCTCATTCCATTTGTAAACTCCCCTACCTTAGCTTCCATGGCACTGTTCTTTCTGTTTCCCTAGGAGATCACGGACTTGGGAATCAGATTAATCCTGGTTTGTGCGTCAGTTTTGCCTTTTCCTTGCTGAGCAATTTCTGAAAAGTCACTTCAAATCTCTTGTGTTATTACTAAACATACTTGTGTTATTACTAAACATACTGTCACTGAGATAAATGTGACAGAGCTGGGCCATATGGAGATATAGGTACAAGATTATTTGGGGGTAATATGTGCAGTTTGCCAGCAACCATGAAATCAGTGAATACAAAATGTAGACTTGATAATTTGATAATTTCATATAAGTTGAATATTATTCAGTATTATGATATGTCACTATATAAGAAATGAGGAAAAACTGTGATGTTAATGATTTTTATACTATCAAATATCTTGAATATTACTGTCATAAATAAAATTATGTATTACACTGTATACAGGTAAAACAAAATGCGGGTATCTTAGTCCATTTAGTGCTGCCATAAAGGAATGCTTGAGTCTGGGTAATTTATAAATAAAAGAGGTTTATGTAGCTCATAGTTCCTCAGGCTGTGCAAAAAGCAGGGCACCATCACCTGTTCAGTTTCTAATGTCAACTTTTGTGCTATGTCAAAACAAAGTAGAGAAGGTCAAAAGGGAAGCAAACACATGTGAAGAGAGACTCGACTTGAGGGGCATTCTGGCTCTAACACAACCCACTCTTGCAGGAAATAATCTATTTTCCTGAGAACCAACTCAGTCTGGCAAGAGCAAGAAGTCAATAATCTCTGCTAGAATGGGACTTAACCTTTCATGAGAGATTTGCCTCCATGGCCCAAACACCTCCCACTAGGCCCCATCTCCCAGTATGGCTACCCTGGGGATCAAACTTCAACATGAGATTTTGTCAGGACCAACAAACGATATATGAACTGTAGCATTCCAACTCTGGACCCCCAAAACTCATATTTTTCTCATGTTGCATAATACAATCATCCCTTCTCAATGTCACAAATGTCTTAACTTGTTCCAGCACCAACTTAAAAGTCAAAAGTCCAAAGTCCCATCTGAGACTCAAGGCAAGTTCCTTTCAGCTCTGAGCCTGTAAAACAAAAAACAAGTTATTTACTTCCAAGATACAATAGTAGCACAGATACTTGGTGGACATTTCCATAGAGCAATAGACCAAAAGAAAGGAAGGACAGGCCCCCCAAAAGTCTGAAGGCCAGCAGGGCCGATGTTAAATCTTAAAGCTCTCTAAAATAATCTCTTTTGACTTCATGTCCTCTAACCTGGGCACATGAGTGCAAAGGAAGTGCAGCCCCGCCCATGTGGCTGTTCCCATGGGTTGGGGTTGAAAGCCTGCAGCACTTCTAGGCTGAGGCTTCATGCTGCCAGTGGTTCTACCACTATGGGGCCCCCAAGGTGGCCCCAATCCCATGGCTCCACTAGGTATTGCTCTAATGGGAACTTTCTGTAGCAGCTCTGCCCCTGCAGCAGGCTTGTGCCTTGGACATCCAGATTTTCCAATACATCCTCTGAAATCTATGTACAAGCTGCAGAGACTATATGGCTCTTGCATCCTGGGTGCCTATAGAATTAACGCCATGTGAGAGCTGCCAAGGCTTATGGCTTGTGCCCTTCAGAGAAGCAGCCCCAGCAGTACATGGGCCTTTTGAGCCATGGCTAGAGCCAGAGTGGCCAGGATTCAGGAGGCAGCATCCTGAGGTGGTGCAGGACAGTGGCACAAACCATTTCTTCTGCATATCTATGCCTCTGGGCCTATGATGGCAGAGGTGGCCTCAAATATTTATGAAATGCCTTGGAGCTCTTTTTTCTCTTTGTTTTGACTATTGACACCTGGTTCCCTTCTATCCTTGCTAATCTCTTTATCAAGCAGTCTGCTGTGCCCTTGGATTTCTGTCCTAAAACTCTCTTTGCTTTCCCCTGTCAAATAGCCAGGAAGTGAATTTTCCAAATTTTTACATTCTGCTTTCCTTTTAATTATAAATTCCATCTCCAGTCATTCTCTTGCTGCTGTAACTGAGTGTAAACTCTTAAAGGTAGCCATACCACTTCTTGTGTGCTTTGCAGCTTAGAAATTTCTTCTGCCAGATACCCTAGGTCATCACTCTTAAGTGTGGCCTTCCATAAAGCTCTGGGACACAATGCAGTCAAGTTCTTTGCTACAATGTAATAAGGGAGATCTTTTCACCAATAATTTCCCATTTCCATCTGAGATTTCTTCAGCATCACCCTTATTCTCTATATTTCTGTCATTGTTTTGGTCCATAGCCATTTAAACAATCTCTCAGAAGTTCCAAACTTTCCCTCATTTGTTTTGTCTTTTTCTGAGCCCTCTAAACTCTTCCTGCCCAGTTCCAAAGCTGCTTCCACATTTGTGGTATCTTTATAGGAATACTCCATTCCTCAGTACCAATTATTTGTCTTGGTTTGTTTAGAGTTGCTATAAAGGAACACCTGAGGCTAGGTAATTTACAAACAAAAGAGGTTTATTTAGCTCAGGGTTTGGCAGGCTGTACAGGAAGCATGGCCACAGCATCTGCTTGGCTTCAGGTGAGGGCTTTTGTGCTTCATTACGACATGGCAGAGAAGGTCAAAGGGGGAAGCGAGCACATGTGAAGAGGGACCAAATCCAAGATGAATCCTGGCTTTATAACAACCCACTCTTGGAGGAACTAATGCAGTCTCCTGAGAACCAATCCGTTCTCGTAAATGTGAAAACTCACTAACCACTGCTAGAATGACACCAGACATTCATAAGGGATTTGCCCCCATGACCCAAACACCTCCCACTAGACTCCACCTTCCAACATGGCCACCCTGGGGATCAAATTTTAATGTGACACTTTGTCAGGACAAACTAACCATATCTAAACCATAGAAAGGAAACAAGTATTACAAAAGGAAAAAGAAAGAGGGAGAGAGACAGAGACAGAGATTTGTGTTAGACATTAACCAACATTTAATTATAATTCTGAACACCATCTTTTATTGGTGTGTATGAGGAGGCTCTAGTGTAAAATGTATAGACAAAATATTAAAAGGTACTGATATTCAACATAACTTTGAAAATAAGATTTCAAGAATTAGTCAAAATTGGGCAATTTCGAGGTAAAATACATAATTTTAGAATTTCTAATGTTGCAAGAAATAGGAATCATGAATTTAGTGGTAAACTGATAGAATGAGAAAACACAGATTTTAAAATCCAATGTGACTGTGCACTGGGACACAAATGTGAGGGATTTGTAAGAGTATCAGAGCTCGCTTAATCGAATCTTTGTCCATTTTTCTAAATGATGAGCTAAATGTCAGTGGGGATAAGTGATTTCCTGTATTTTGTTTTCACAACATGTCAATGCTTTAGTTACATGGACAACAGGATTCTACATGGAAAATCAGTGTTTTCATAGTTGTTTCTGGAAGTATATAAATTTCATTACAAAGATTGCTAGACCCTAAATGCTTGATCGAAACTTTCCTCTGTCAGTTTTTGCCACACAAGAATTCCATTATATGAATAATGAGCATGTGGTGATGATTTATTTGACCAATCTATTCTCAGTAGTTTTTATCTTCCATACAGTGGGGGAAAGACCTGGGAGGAATGGGACAGAATCCAGAAAAAAAGCAGCACTGGGTTGGTGGTTCAGAAACCTTATGTACTCTGGCTCTCTTAGTCGCCGGTTGCACTTATGCAGAAAAATCACTTACCTCCATTCACATTTACTTCATCATTTAGAAAAATGAATAAAGATTTGAATAAATGAGCTCTTATAATCTTTTCCTCCCCTATGACATTATTTTTCTGGATATGATTCTTTTTTTAACTTTTATGCCCTTCTATATGAACATGTCTCTAATGTTTGAGGAGAGATTTACTTTTTCCAAACAAAAACAAAATTAAACTAAAAGTTATTAGAAACCAAGGCATTTGAATAAAAGGAGATTCATTCATTCATTCATTTAATAAATATGTAATTATGTGTCATCTCAATCTTGAAAAAATACGAAGCAGAAAATCACTTGATTTCTGCCTCCTCACCTAGTTTCCCCCCAAGTTTTCTTATTTTATGGAACCATGACATCATCCATCTACCCTCTCACTTGCTTAAATCAAAAATCTAAAGAATAACTCTGATCATTCCTTTTTCCTCTACCACATTCATTTCATCAGTAAATATGTTCAACTATGTCTAGAATGTTTAGTGAACATTTCTACCCCTCTCTGCTTCTGTTGTCTAGTACATTATTTGTTACCTGATGTTCCAGCTGGTTTCCCTGCTTCAACCCTTGCCACCATCACACTCCCAAAATCATAATAACCAAAGTCATCTTCTAAAAATACATGAAAGATAAAATCACCCCCTACTTATAGCTTATCATTGACTGTACTCTGTACTTGAACTAAATCCTGACTCCTTTTCCAAAGTCCCATAGAGCTGGACTCTGCCTTTTTCCAACCTCATCCAATTGCCTGTCCTTTCAACCACTGTTTTTAAGCCACACTGACTTTCTATTTATTCAATAATGCAACTTTGTTTTTTTGAATTTATAATCTCACACTAACTGTTCCCTCTGCCTGGAAAGTGTTTCCTTCTAATTTTTGTAGCTCTTTCAAGACATCCACTTAAGTATACTTTCTCCCAAAGGCTGTCCCTGACCACCAATCTCAGGTAGTTACCCAGATACACATTGTGACATCACCTGTCTCAATTATCAGCACAGCACTTATTACACATATCAGATATCTTCTTCTTTCTCTACCTGTAATGTTCTCTTTTGTCTTCCACTGGAACTTAAGTTCCACCCAGACTGGCAGCATGCCACTCTTGTTCACTCCTTTGTCCTCAAATCCTGAATAAGTGTGAGACTGAAAAAATGTGCCAATATTGTTGCTGGACTTATGAAGCTTAATAGATCTGTGGCTTTTTTATGAACAATGGCCCATTTATAGAGCAGGAATAAAAAGTAATGATTGACAGTGAAGTTCTTTGTTTGCTTGAGTGAGACAGAGTCTTGCTCTGTCACCCTAAGTAGAGTGCAGTAGCATCATCATAGCTCACTGCACCCTCAAACTCCTGGACTCAAGCAATCCTCCTGCCTCAGCCTCCTGAGTAGCTGGGAGTTCAGGCACACACCATCACACTCAGCTAATTTTTTCTATTTTTGGTAAAGATGGGGTCTCACTCTTGCTCATGCTGGTCTCAAACTGCTGTCCTTAAGCAATCCTCTCACCTTGGCCTCCCAGAGTTCTAGGATTACAGGTATGAGCCACTGTGCCCAGCCAGAAACTTTTTGTATTATTAGTAGGCTGGCTTCTGGAATTTGTAGTTTCAAAATGGTTGGAAAATTGAACACTGACAGTAAATTCTGAAGATAACTATGCTGTAAAATTGCATTCAGTTTAATGTAGATTAATGAATGTTTGGAAAAATCAGTTTCAGTTTTTGATATTCACAACTAGTAGGCCATCACATATTATAGACACGTAGGGTTTGGATCATACACCCAAAAGATACAATCCCAAACACCATAAACCTGACTTTTGAAATCCCAAAAGATCAAAATCCTTAAAGTCTAAATTCCTAAAGTCTAAAATCCCAAACAACTAAAATCCCCAAAAGCACAATCACAGGATAGTTTAATCATGTTAGGTGGAACTATTACCTTGTTGTTGTCTTTATTTGCATTTGGCAGAAAATTCAGATGAGGAGATTGGCCACGCCATAAGGCAATGACAAAAAACTTCAGTTTAAAATGTCATTTGCCTGCATTGGCACTCTTTAAGTTTGATGACATTCCAGGAGTTTTTAATGAATTAAAACTGCATTTGCCTGAAGAAGCCAGCAAAGTTATTGACTGGTTCAGAAAATAATTATGTGCATGATAGGATAACAGGACACTTACACAATGGCGTTGCTGTTTGATCACTGGTATTGTTTCTGCCAAATTTGTGGTCTGTATATAAGTGCATATGGAACAGATTTCTACACAGAAACATGGCACAGAAGATGGAAAATTTTAATAGGGAATATCCATGTTGCTGTGTATTGAATCATAGAAGAATTTCATAAAAAGCAATGTCATGTAGAAAATCAATGTGAATGTATTCTCTGAGGAGAGACATGTCATAAAAGAAGTAGTTATTCATCATGATGTAAGACTTCAAATTACAGTAATGACCCTGAAAGTCGGCCAGCTCTTACAGACTATCTCCATGCGATTGCCCATTATCTACCCCTGTAATACACTTTTTTCATATTATGAATTTTTTTTACTTTTTTTCTTTTTATAGGATTTTTTCCACTATTTTAAATTGTCAGCATAATTTTTTTACAATGCACTATGCTATGTATTTTATCTTTGTATCATTTCCAATACTGGAGGTATAAATTTTGTAGAGATTTTTAGAGAATTCTAATTTGTTTTATACATTTTTTGCAAAATTAACTTCACAAAAGTTCATTTTCATAAAGTTGATTTTGTAAGTATTGTGCGTCTACATAAAAATGTTTAAACTTCCTCAACAAGCAAAGAGAGAGCTTTTTTGTACATCTGCATTTGTGAGCAATAACATTTCTTAAGATGTTGACTCTTTGGGTGATGGTCTGTGCAGTTGTGACCCATCCTGGTTTTTAAATAATCTCATCAAAAGACTTAGGTTGTTTGTCACAGTATTTCAGATGATTGCAGTTATAAAGCTGGGTGCACATAATTACCATCCATAATGATGTGCATTTATATATTTCCATTTTTGACCTATTTCTTTATGAATATAGTTCATCTGCTCATAACTGTTATACCCATGTGACAGTCATCTAGTATACCCGAGTGTTTATGCTAGCAAAAATATGCATGTTGTTATTGCCTATTTTATTGTGTAAAGTGGCCTATGAAGTATTCTGTCATGCTTTTATATGTTTCTCAAAAAAATTCCTTTTTAAAAATGTAAATAAATATCTTCGAAATAACTCTTAAATTGTTTTTTCCAGAATTGTGTTTTCAGGATTTTGATCTTACAGGATTTCAACATTCAGACTTATGGCATTTTCCCAATAGAACAATTAGTTGAAGCACTATTTCATGCTTTTATCAAGGATACTAATGAAAAATAATTACTCATAAAGTGGAGAAACATTACCAGGTGAAAGCATAATGACTTAGGCCAGTGCTTCTTAAGCTGAGATCCACATGACACATTCTTCAGTATTTGTTAGTTCTGTAGAAGAATTTTAAATTTTAGTTTTTAATTAAATGCTAATTTAAAAATTAAAAAGAAAGAATTATGGTATTTGGTGTTGTGTTTGGGATTATGATTGGCTCCCAATATTTCACCATCATCACTGCCTAATTTTTGACTCTTTTAGTAGCATGTAAACTGATTCTAGTTGCCCAATAGAATTATATTGAGAGGATATGTGCTAGTTCACAAAATTGAAGGAAAGGCTAAAACAAACTAATAAGTACAACTATCATAGAATGGACACAAATGAGGTGACCTTGAAAATATGAGTAGTTTGGTTAACAAGCCTGCAGAAATATCCAATATTATTATCATCCATGGTTTTTTACCAATTTTTTTGGAATTTTTTGAAGTTCACTCATAAGTTTATAGAGAATGAACATAAACCTTGATGCAGTGACTTCACCAAGTACTATTAATATTTGTGTCAAAATCATTTAATGTTTTTGAGTATCAGAATCCTTCCCTATGGAAAAGTGGTTATCATGGTTTTATGGTTATCACTTCACAGTTATCCTTTCATGGTTATCACTGTACTAATTATATTAAATAATGTAAATAATAGTACTAATAGGAATTAATTCACTCCACCAATTTTAGTAGCCATTACACTTAAATCTTTTTAGTGCCAGATGCTCTTCTTTTTTTCACAGAACTGGTAAGGTATTGCCACCTAAAATTATTCAAGTAAGACCTTCCTGACATCCCTAATATAATAATGCCTGTTACAGCCTTACTTAAAGCTGACGCTGAATAGAGTTCAAAAGCAACTACAGTTGCTCTTTCTGGGTGACTATTATTGCTGTTTTCCCATAGTATTCTGATGTTCTGTTGGATTTATAGGGAAGTGAAGTATGGTCAACTCTACGTTATATAGCACTGGCATCTTGAAAATTTCATGAGTCATATTTAGACAATCACATAAATAGAGCTTTAAAAAAAGATTAAAAATTCTTTATTTCTTTATATTGCTTAATTTAGCCTAGCTCGACAAACCAGACTTATACTCAGCAGCTGAAATATTAAGATTGCCAACTCAATTACTTCCAGTTTAAAAGAATATTTTTTGGTCACTAGTCAATTCTGGATTTCCCACCTTTCTCTTCTTTCTCTCTCAATTTTCTCTAATTGGCAACTGGATTGCATCAGGGTGGTAACCTAAGTATCATTATGGCATTATAACTTTAGGGGATAATGTTCATATACGGAATTTCTCTGTTCTCATGGGGTGTCTTTTGCTGACAGGTGTCCTTGGCCCCACAATCTCCTTCATGGGTTAAGTTTGCACACACTGTTTCTTCATCTCCTCAACCAAGAGTCCTTCGTTGGCTGGCCATATCTCTCAGCCACTTTCCCAGTATTATAGAGGAAAATGGCCCTCAGGAAATCTAGGTTGCATTCTCCTGTTTTCTCCACATGCCTTGGAGGTTGTCCCAAAAGAGAAGAGTGAGGCACTAGAAATTTTTAGGAACCAACCAGCATCTACATGCTAATTACATATATGACATCTTCTCTGATTTTTCTCTTTTTATTGCTTAATTAAGCTCTCACATAATTTGGGGTAGGGGAAAAAAAAAGGAAAAATGCTTTTCACGTCACCATACATTCTTCCCTGTTATTTGTCTATGGAGTAATCTCTGTACTTTGAGTCTTTTTAGGCTTTGGCTCTTAATATTTAAAGCTTACTTAAATTTGTAAAATGTTCTTTCTAATGCATTCCTGGCTGCAGCAATTGAGGATCATGGATTTCAAAAAAATTGATTCTGCTATAAATTTTTGTAACTTTGATACGAGTTCAAAACTCAGTAATGAATTATCCTCATCCCAAGGATAAAAAAAAATTGACAGTATGAATGCTGGGGGTTAATATTTAAGAGTAGATATAAATCACTGATTAGCAAACTATGGACATTGTTTCAAACCTCGCTCATCACCTATTTTTACTAATAAAGTTTTGTTATAGCACCATCATGCATTTATGTATTCCTATGACTGCTTTCATGTTACCATGGCCAACTTAACTATTTTTTACATAGACCATATGATTGGGAGAATCTAAAATATTTAATAAATATTTAATATATGATCTTTATGGAAAAACTTTGCTTACCTCTGCTATAAGCTTACTTTAATATCAAAATACAGCATCACTATATAAATAAAACCTATATAAATACTTCTTATTTTTCTATAGTTTCATCAGTTTAATTTTAATGATACATGTCATGCCTTGTGGTTTCCCATTCAATAAGTGAATTCCTAAGTAAGAACACCAAAGGTGTAGTCGGGACACTTGAAAAATACAAAGGGAATTAAATTTTATTGAATTTAACTGTGTCTCAGACAGTGTATTAAGCAAGTTAAACAAATTAAGCTCGTGTGCTGATGCATGCCTAGCATAGTCCCAGCTATTCAGGAGGCTAAGGCAGCTTGAGCCCAGGAGTTTGAATGCAGCCTGGGCAACATAGTGAGACAACATCTCTGAAAAAAGAAAAGAAAAGGAAAGGAAAAAAAAGAAAAAGGAAAAGAAAGAGAGAGAGAAAGAGAAATAGAGAAAGAAAGGAAGAAAGGAGGGAAGGAAGGAAAGAAGGAAGGAAGGAAGAAATTAACTGCATTATCCTGGGTTCTTATCTTTGCCAGAAAAGATGTGTCACGAAACACGTCAGTTAATACATGTAGGATCCCTTCCCCATTTTCTAGCTCTTATAGCCTTGCAGGGTCAATTCAAAAGGGAAGGCCTCATGGTGGGACAGTCATAATCTGACATCAAAATTGTATTCAGTAGATGGAGCCTAATCTATGCTTTTTAGCTTTTTAAATTTTTCTATTATGTGAAAATATTTTGATGTTTATAGCTTTTCAGAATAAATACAGTTAGGATTTTCATCACTTTTTTCTCTTAGGAAAGGGGCAGAACTGTGATGTTTCTTGTAATGTTGTTACTATTTTTGTCTGTCTCATTTTTCACATTACTTATAAAACTCGAAATTTGGAAAAGATTTTCTATCCAAGGTTTCTTCCAGCTTTAAATTCAATGATTGTCTTTTAATAGGGTTTTTAGAGAAGCCAGATGTTATTGAACAGCACTTGTTTACTCATTAGCAACTAAACAACAAATATTTGGGGCTATCCACTTTACTCTTAATTTTGAGCATTCTGTTACTATAAAGACAAATGACAGAGCAGTTTTTCTACGTGGTGAGAGATGAGTTTTTGATGCATGTACCTTCTAATGTTCCCTCTTGTATTTTTAAGAATGAGTATTCAGCTTTAGTTATCTTTCTCCGTGAGAGGTTTTTTTTCCCCCATTCACAATGAGATTGTGTGCTCTTAGCTTATTGACACTTGAAGTTTATTTCCTTCAAAATCTGCCATACCACTTACAGGTATTCTCTATTAGCTCAGTGATTATGAGTCAGTAACATTGGTTTAAGGTGCACATATTTGTAAATGATTTAGGCACTTTGAGATTTGTTTATCATCTCTCATCACATTGAGCAAAATGGGGAAAAAAGGTCTCTTTCTCTTTTTTGTTGAGACAGAGTCTCACTCTGTTGCCCAGGCTAGAGTTCCATCACGTCAACCTATCTCACAGCAACTTCAAACTCCTGGGCTCAACTGATCCTCTTGCTTCAGCCTCCCGAGTAGTTGGGACTACAGGCACACACGACCACGCATGGCTAATTTTTTCTAATTGTTTCCATTTTTAGTAGAGATAGGGTCCTGCTTTTGCTCAGGCTGCTCTCGAACTTTTGAATTCAATCGATCCTGCCTTGGCCTCCCAAAGTACTATGATTACAGACATGAGCCACTGCACCTGGCCAATTTTATAATTTTAGGCTATCTAGAATGAAATATTGAAACAAAGGGTAATGGAAGCAAAATAAGAATATCTTGGAGAGGTAAAGAAAGTAAATTGATAAAGAAAAAAAGTATTATTTGTCTCTAAAGTTGTTTTTTTTTTAATATGTCCATACTGGCCTATTACTTCATTGATGATTTTAAGCAATGGTTCATAGAGTGAGAAACCATAAAGTTTATTCTGCCACCTTTAATGTCTTTTCTACAATATTCCTGATAAACATTAGCTGATTTTGTTCAAAAATTTCAGTATCTGGGAACTGTTTGCAGGAATGACTTCTCCACTACCATACATTTCTAGGTTAAAAGTGATTCTTGATACTGATCTAAGAAGCAGGCATCCAGTAATGTATTCAAATCTTTATATGTTTCTTCTTTACAGTGAAAAAAGCAACATGTGTAGTTCTCCATGTACATGAGAACTTTATAAATATTAGAAAACTGGAATTATGTTTCCTCTTAGTCTTTACTTCCCTAAGTTGGACAGTCAATGTTGATACAGCATGATTTCTAAATCCCTCGTTATTCTGTTTGTCCTCTTTTGTACACATCAATTTAGTGATACATTTCTTGATATGGAACACATTACTGTGCATAATGCTCTCCCCATGTTCAGATCTTCCAAAATCTAGAGTAAAATCTTTATGTTCTCCTAGATTTCTTTCACCTTGAATCTTTTTGTTTAAGAGAGGCATATCCACAAGTCTGATTATTGATACTATATATACTATATCACTATGCACACTCACATCTCATTAAAGGAATTGGTCAAAGAAAATTCTATCTCTGTAAACTATCATTGTCCCTAGAATGCAAAAAAAAATTTGATTGAGCCCCAAAACTTTATTTCATTATGTAAATTTTAATTCCCCAAACACAGCCATATCTGGATGACTTGTTTCTCTGTCATCTCTGTTGTTATTTATCTTTGCTTTATTTTTAAGCAAATTATCTCTATTTTACAGGAAAGTTGGCCAACTTTCAAGACTGAGTAGCCACAATCTCAGAAGGAGGGAGACCCTAACTCTAAATGTTTGCACAAATCATTCTAATTTAACTTCATTTGGTCCTGCTTATATCATGTGCCTACCCCTTGAGTAACCATTTATCCATGGCAAAGGTCTTGACTGATATCATGCCCATGTCTAAATAGGAGTCCCTGGGGCCATTTGGTTGATAGTCCCAGTGGATGGAGGAGGCATGTTTTCAAAAGTAAAGGAAGTTTTTTGCAGACCAAAAATGAAAAGAAGATGATTCTTTTCACTTTGCTTCACTTAGTACTAATGAGTGATATTTCAAATTGTTCCTTAACTCTTCATTAATTCAAACTGGTATATATGTCCCACTAAGGCCTGTATATCACAATAAAGCATAAGGCAACCTTAGTCAGAAAATAAGAAACTAGTAGAGAATCATTTCAATGTTGTCATGTGCACATTTGTGTAGCTAACTCTAAATATTTGTGAGAATTAATGTCTGCTTAGTCATTACAGGTAGTACCTATTATTAAGGGTAATAAGTTCCCAATTTTTAAATTTCAACCATGCATCTGAAATTTATTCATGCATTTGTTCATTTTACAAGCATTTTCGGGGTTCCTACTCTGTGCTTGGCACTTTTCCAAGACTGAGGATGAAATATCAAACAATTCCCACATGATCCTTGGCACCATGGGGCTTAAGTACAATGTGGACCACAAATCTTAAATAATTTAATATTCGACCTCAATTGTGATAAGGACTACAGAGTAAAAAACATACTATAGGGTGCTAGGGTAGTATAAAACAGTGAAGAGTAAAATATTCTGTGGAATCGGGAGTGATTTTTAAAGAAATGTGATTTAAAAACCTAAGATTTGAATAAAGAGTAAAAGGTCTGTGTGTGTTGGTAGTAGATGAAGAGCTAGAGTTTTCCAGCAATCAAAGACATTAGGAAGGCCTGAGGAGGGAGTAGATACATGACACTATAATGAGCTGATAAAAAGGAGTTAGATAGGAAGCAAGAGGGAGGCACGTGCCAGACTAGGAAGGCCTTTCAAAAGATTTTTAGCTTTATCCTAAGGGCAATAGAAAGCCATTAAATTACTTGAAGCAAAGGAGTGACATGGAGAGATTTGTGGTTTTAAAAGATTACTGTGTTTGTATATGGAGTATACTTTACAATACTAGGCAGAAGGCTATTGCAATAGTCCTTTAGAAAAGAACTGCCCATAGGTCAGGTGCGGTGGCTCACACCTGCAATCCCAGCATTTAGGGAGGCTGAGATGGGAGGATCACTTGCCCCCAGGAGTTCGAGGCCAGCCCGGGCAACATAGCCAGATCTCGTCTCTACCTATATATATATATATATATATATGTGTGTGTGTGTGTGTGTGTGTGTCTGTGTGTGTGTGTGTATATATATATATATATATATATATATATATATATATATATATATATATATATATATATATAAAAGAGAAGAAAAGAACTGCCTAAAATAATGTGGTTACAGTGAAATTAGAGGTGTGAGACACACAAATAACAGGTCTGTGACTGTCTTTGAAAGTACAATCATCAGGACTTAGTGATCACCTCCTTTTATGTACATATGCAAATATGACTTGCTCTTTTAACCTAATGTTAATCATAATGAAGGTATGTTTTAAAGTAAAAGTAGCTGATTATATTATTTATTATGTTATATTAGGAACTTAATTAGTTGCTGTGACGTCAATGTTTTAATTGGTAAGAACATTAATTCAAACTTTTCAAAATAATTTATCATCTTTGGGAATACTAACTTATTTGGAAATTTCAACAAAATATTAAACACCTGTGAAGCTAGAAAATATCTTCAAACGTAAAAACCAAATTTTTGCTTCACTAGATTTCTGGAAACCTCCTAAAACACAAAGTTACCCAGAGTAAAGGAACAAGAAAAGCAGTGAGAAAGACAGTTGAGAAAAATAAACAGCAGAGCAAGGACACCCGGGGAAACATACAGTCTACCCAATTTTCAGCATTACCTAAATTTGAAATATCCAAGGAGACAACTCTATATACAGGAGAAATAGGTATCCAAGCATTCCTGACTCTTAAGGTTACTTTGACTTCTTTTAAAAGCTCCACATTTCACACTCATTCTTCTGTAACTAAAATTGTTTGACTATACAGCAGTCTCTCTATGAGCATGGACCTCCTTAAGGCTGTTTCTCTTTTTCTTTCTGCGTAATGACATAGTAACAAGAGCATATTGAGAACTTAAAATGCGCCATGCCTTGTTTTAAGTGCTTTCCTTGCATCAACTCACTTGATCTTAACGACTCTGTAAGGTGTTAGATTCCATTCACCATTTGACCAATGAAGGAACCATGGCGCAATGAATTAACAACACTTCTCCAAAGTCACAAAGCTAGTAAACGGCAGAGCTGGGATCTAAGCAGACGTCGTTTAGCTCCAGAGCCCACATCTGATGGGAGAGTGCTTATGTGTGGTGTGTACAGGGCATTAACAAGGTTTACTTCAAGCAGTTCTGCAGAACTTGTCCGGAGTCTTACAACTCTTACCGAGTGGAGGATATCAACTGTCAAAGTTATAAACAAACTAGATGTTCCTGCCCAGTAAAACTCCGACATGTGGACCCTAAACGGCCCCATCGTCAAGATTTGTGTGGGAGATGCAAAGGCAAATGCCTGTCCTATGACAGCACTTTCAGCTTCAAATACATCATTTAAATAAAGGAATGTATATATTTACAATGGAATATTACTCAATCATAAGAAACGACAGTGATCTAGCACCTCTTACACTTTCCTGGATTAAAATTAAGCCCATTATCCAAAGTGAAGCACCACAAGAGCAGAAGAACGGGCTCCACTTGTACTCACCATCAAACTGGTTCTAACTGATCAACACTAGGTTGATCACATGGCAGAAATACTC
>RJWJ010030718.1:0-19711 GCA_004363605.1 Indri indri | reverse complement strand
CTGGGCTCGAGCAATCCTACTGTCTCAGCCTCCCGACTGGCTGGGACTACAGGCATGTGCCACCATGCCCGGCTAATTTTTTCTCTCTCTATATTTTTAGCTGTCCAATTAATTTTCTTTCTATTTTTGGTAGAGATGGGGTCTCGCTCTTGCTCAGGCTGGTCTCCAACTCCTGAGCTCAGAACGATCCGCCCACCTCAGCCTCCCAGAGTGCTAGGATTACAGGCGTGAGCCACCGCGCCCGGCCTCATTAATAGCTTTTTTATGCAACTATTTGGTGGTGAGGATGATTGGGCCTTCTCTGTTTTGGGATTTAATGCATTATGGATGCTATGCAGGTTAATTGCCCAGGACATCTATGTCAACTGAAAGCAAATAATTAATCTTGTTTACACTGTTCAGGTGCATCTTTCATTAGTCTCTGGTATAGACTCTTATTTTAGTTGTGTTCTCTGATTCGTGTTGGAAAAGTATGCCTGGATTGGGGAGGGAGAAGGATCTTGTTCTTTTCCCAATTTTCAGTGCAGCTTGGAGAGTAATTTTGTTCATTCATTTATTCTACTAACAAGTTTAAAGTTCCCACTATGTGCCAGTGTTGGGGACAGACTAATGAAAGGGAGACATGGTCCCTGACTTCTTGCAGCTTATAGTCTAATAAGTTTGAATATGTATTCATGGTTCCAGAAATAATTGACAAAGTTTTTACTTCAGGATTAGAGAGACAGTGTTATTTCAGCAATTAACATGAAATTATATTTTTTGAGTTCTCTGTATACACTAAGCACTATGTTACATGTCATCTCATTTAATCTGTACTATAAACCTATAGAGTAGGTAATGTAATTGATACACATGACTTCCCAATGTTAGACAGCTACTCAGGTCTATCTAATTGTAAAGCCTAATTGCTGAAAGTTTGTGTTGGTATCAGGAGCTGAACCTACCTCTGCAAGGCAAATTTAAAATCACATAATTTAGATAGATGAATTAGAAGTATCATTTCCTTTTGATGTTGACCAAAAGTTGGAAACTCAGATGTCTAAAGAGAAAACAGGTCTCATAATACAGTGAAGCAATAGAGTAATAGTGGTAGGTAGTGTAGTAAATTCAAGCTTACATGTTTCCTCTAAGTGTTCCAGGTGATTGCTGCTCTGTGTGAATGAGGGCCCAGGGATAGCATTATTGCTAGACTACATAGCACATTTGTGCAAATTAGAAAAAGACACTCCTTTCCCTTAGTGGATTTAGACCTGGCTTGGTAAACAAGCTCAGGCCTCACGTGTGTGTCTCAGCAAAGGAATGAGGGTTGGCGTTACCCTTTGGCTGATGTTCTGTGCAAAGTACAGCCTGCATGGTCTTTTTCAAGAGAAGCTGGCCATCTGAAATTTTTTTTTTTTTTTTTTTTTGAGACAGGGTCTCAATTTTTTGCCCAGATTGGAGTGCAGTGGCATGATCATAGCTCAAATTACTGGGCTCAAGTAATCCTCCTGCTGCAACCACCTGGGTAGCTGGAATACTATAGGTGTGGACCACCACACCGGGCTACTTTCTTTTCGTTTCTTTTCTTCTTTTTTTTTTTTTAGAAACAGAAGTCTCACTACTTTGTCCAGGCTGGTCTTGAGCTCCTGGCCTCAATCTCTAAAGTAGCTGGAATTGCAGGCATGGGCCTGGCAACATCTGGATTTTTAAGGTCAAATTGCTTGATTTTTAAATGTCGGTAATAAATTAAAATTTTAAAAACCATTGTGTGAGTCAAATAAAACTCATTTATGTGTTGGATTTGGGTTATTGGCCACCATTTAAAACTCCCAATTATAGGCTAAACCTCTGAGGTGAGAGGTAACAGCTTTTATTTATTTGGTCTTTAGGCTCCTCAAATTTTGAAGAGAAATGTGTTTTCAATTTCGATCCCAGAAGTAAAAAGCATTTTCAGTATCTGAATCCTAAAGCCTAACTTGAAGAGAAATTATCTCTCTCTCTCAGAAGTCTAGCAGTACTAGTCATGAAAAATTCTCAGGTGGATTTTTATTTGATAATTACCTATATCTAACACAGATACTTGGGAGTTAAAAATGTGTCAAGGTTAATTGTAAAAAGTAAGTGGAACTTGTGTAAATCTCAAATTACCTTGACTTTTTCTTTTAGCTATAGATCGAATATCAGTTGTTGCCTATGACTGGTGTTAAGATAATATTTGATGACACTAATGCATTGAGCTAAGAATAGCACTGGAGGAAATTTACATTATCCTACTCATAAAAGAATTTCCCTTCTGGTCATGGATTTATATTGTCTCAAAATAATTTTTCCACAGTCTAAGGTAATTATTGCTCATTTAAAGTTTTAGCTCATTAAATTTTGTCTTTGTAATCACTCATTTTTTTATGGTATTTTATTTAAGCAAACCAAACCAAACTGTGTACTACTTGAGTCAAGAGAATCATGAAAGATATATAGTGCAGTGAAAAGGCATAGGTACCAAAGGTATACCTCACAACCCTTATGCCTTCCAAGCTGGTACTTTAGGGAAATCTTGTCTTAAGGAATGATGGGAAGCTGCCCAGAGAGAGAGAACAAATTGATACTTTTTGTAGAGGTGGGAAGAAAATACCAGGTCTGTCTGAATAATTGCTAATGACCTCTTTTGATGAAATGTGGTTCTTCAAGGACTAGAGTTGTTTGGAACTTATGTAGTCATTAATTTTGCGAAGTTCCATAAACACGAAGTTCTTTTTCATCTTCAGGGAAAAGAGAGCATAGGTCAGTGGGAAAATTTTATTTTATTTTTTTCCTTCTCACCTACAAACCAAACTTATATACTTTCATGTGCCTAATATCTTAAAAAACCCAAACTGCAAAACTGCGAAAATTTAAGCTACCGACATGAAATTGCCACAAGCATAGCTAGTTGTCTAGAGTCTACAGCATTCTGAAGAAGGATTTTTGTTGTTGTTGTTCAGAGAGAAGCCTAGAACAAATTTTGATTGGAATCCCAAAGCCTGGCACTTTAGTGAAAAGGTTTCACTAGAAAATAAGTTGGAATTTCAAAGTAAGTGCATAGTAATTGTTATTCTTGCCTTTAACCTTCAGCTTCTTAATTATTATGACATCTAAGGACACATATTTTTATTGCCAAAAAATAATATGTACCAATGGAACAGGCCTGTTGAAATATTCAGCTTATGCTTTTACCCTAACAGGGCATTTTGCCTAAAATATTAGAACTGGAAGGAATCTTAGTGATGCATTTGGTTTTCAAACTGTGATCCTTGGAACTGCATGTTGCTTTGGACATGTTTCAGGGTTCGTATAAATATGTCATTTAAAAATTATATAATCAGTTTTCAATTATCTAAGCTATCATAGACTGCAAAGGTGAAGTTATTAGGTAGGACTTCAGAAGCCCAGCCACATTTCAGCCAAGACCACCTCGGTTTTATTCATTTCTTTATTAAGCAGATATTTATTTAGCACCTACAATATGTCCAGGCACCATTCTAGGTGCTGGGAATAAAATGGTTGAACAAGATACAGAAAATCCCTAGTCTCATAGAGCTTATATCTGGAGTGAGGTGAAACAGGGGAGAAGAGATTTCTGATTAGAATTCTTGAGGAATAATAGGAAGGTCTGTGATGC
This sequence comes from Indri indri, assembly GCA_004363605.1. NCBI lineage: Eukaryota > Metazoa > Chordata > Mammalia > Primates > Indriidae > Indri > Indri indri. The sequence continues at coordinate 16,074 of RJWJ010030718.1, read as the reverse complement.
TGGAGCACAGTGAACAAAGACAGAGTAAGAGATGAAGTTAGAGAGGTATCAGATCAAGACCTTGAAGGAATTTGGATTTTATTGTAAGCGCAGTAGGAGTGATGTAATCTGCAGCAAATATCCTACAGCATGAACAGAAAGGAAGCAGGAAAGGCTGTTGGGAGATTAGATTTCTACTTCCAAGCATGGTCTAGTAGGTTGTGTCAAGGCGATGTTCCTGCTGAAAACAATTAGAAAAAGCTGAATAAATTTCAAAACTTACGATTTTAAAAGCACAAAGAGCTACAGGGGCAATGAGGATAACATGGACTGCCATTTCAGAGAGGAAAGCTGATGATCAGGAGCGATTTTTTTTCCCCTAAGGGCCTTTGATAATTCTGGTCATGGGCTAAGGATAAGAACTTGGCCCCAGGCTGAGGGCTACTTCTTGGGAAAAGAAAGATTTTAGTGGTCATGTGGTCTGGAGTGATAAAATTTGAGACTAGAAGGATCTAAAATCCATGGCCAGCTTTCCCCATAAATTTGCCGAACTCCAAAACTTCATAGGAGATTAAAAAGCTAGGCAAAAGTCTTCTGAAAAGAGTGAAATATCTTATAGTCTGTGATGCTTAGGAAACAAAGACTCCTCCAGGAGAGGAGGCCCAAAAGCAAAATATGCATGGGATGAAATCCCTAGAAGGAGTGGAGAATTGATCTAGAGGTACTTTTCATCTGGGACATTTACTAAAACTGGGTGCATCTCAAGGTTGAAAATCCAGGCTTGGTCAAAGGCCATTCCTGGGAAACAGAGAAACCAGCAGGAATTTGGATTGTTGGTTGGGGGTGGGGGGTGGGGGGTGGGGGGGAGGGCGGGGAGGGCAGGGGAGATGAAGTAACAAAATTGGAGACTTGAGGAGTCTCAGACACATAGATGAGCCCTTGAAGACATTTGCCACATTCGAAGCTGTGTGAGGCAGGAAGCTAAAGAGCTAAGCTATAAACCTCTTAAGGGAAAAATTGAATCTCTTTCAGTCTTTCAGATTCGGAAAATTAAGGTCCTGCCAAGTTTATAATTAAAAGCCCTGGGGAGCTATGGCCTAGCTAAGCATGGATTGAGTTTTACCAAAACTTAATCACAGCCTCAACTCAGCTCAATTCCTGAGTGGCTTGAGATGATTAGTTCTCCTAAGAGCTGTCTTCGCTCTTAGCAGAAAGAGATAAGATGAGATGCCTCATCTGGAGGCATCAAAAAATTTTTTTTTTTGAATTGGAAACAGGCTGACAGAAAACAGCTAAGAAGAAGCCCAGAGAGAAAATATAATGGAAAAAATAGATAAGAGCAATATGGACATGCTGAAAAGAAGACATAATTGAAATTCTGGAAGTAGAGGAGGAAAGATTAGAGTAGAAACTGTATTCAGAGTTAAAGGGTAACAATTTTCCAAAGCTGATGAAAGACATCAATCCACAGACTCAAGGAGATAAATACAATGAAAACAATACTTGGCATCTCATGTTTAAAACTGTTGAAAACAAATAAGTAGACAAAGTCTTAATTGCAGCCAGAGAAAGGACAAAAGGACATTAATAAAACCCACATTTGACTTCTTAACTGAAACCGTGGAAGTTAGAAGGCAATGGAATGGTACCTTTAGCATGCTGAGAGAAAATAGCTGCCAAGCTGGAATTCTATACCTTGTGAAAATATACTTCAAAAATTAAGATGAATAAAGGCATTTTCAGACAAATAAAAATGGAGGAAATTTGAAAAGTATCAGAAAGGTAGAGTATCCAGGTAAATATAAATGACAATTGACTGTATAGAACAATAATAGTAATGTCTTTTGAGTCTTAAATTGATGTATAACTAAAATGGATGACAACAAATGTAAACAGCAAGAAAGGATTAAATAGAATTAAAGTGTTTTTAAGGTTGTAGCAGTCTTGGAAGTGATAAAAGTAATAACTTATACTAGAATGTGATAACTCAAGTGTGCATGATATAATCTAAGTTACCTATAGGAGACCAATGAGTAGTCTAATAAGTTAACATAGGAAAAGATGAGAAAAGGTATTTGATGAATTCAGAAAAGGAAAAAAAGGAAAATAAAAAGAATATACAACAGAAAGTAAAATATAAAACAAATGGTAAAATTATAGTTATAAACATACTATATCAGTAATTGTATTACAAGTAAATGGATTAAATACTGTATGTAAAAGACTGAGATTGTAAGACTGAATAAAAATACAAACCCTAATTATACAAAAAATAAAGAATGCAAATATGTATGGACATAGAAAGGTTAAAAGTAAGAGAGGGTGGGAAAAGATAAAAAACACTAACCAAAAGAAAGCTGTTACAGCTTTATTGATATCAAAGTAGACTTTTAAAGTGAGAAGCACTGTTAGAGATAAGGGGAATATTTCGTAACTGTGAAGGGTACAATCCAACATCAAGGAAGCTATTGCAGTACTCCATGCTAGAGATGATGGTGAGTTGGACTAGAAAGGTAGCTGTGGATGTAAGGTGAAACAGTGAAATTCTGGTTACGTATTGTGGACAGGTGTCAATAGGACTTGCTGTTGAATTTGGTATGGGATATAGCAAAAGAGAGGTATTAGCTAGGCATGATGGCTTGTGCCTGTGGTCCCAGCTACTCAGGAGGCTGAGATGGGAGGATTGCTAGAGGCCAGGAGTTTGAGACCAGTCTGGGCAACATAGTGAGAGCTCATCTTTAGAAAAAGAAATTAGCAAGGTGCGGTGGCTCAAGCCTGTAGTCTCAGCTACTTAGGAGGCTGAAGTGGAGGTGGGAGGATCACTTGAGCCCAGGAGTTTGAGACAAGTGCTTGGGCAATATAGTGAGACCCCTGCCTCTGAAAAAGAAAAAAAAAAGACATATTAAGAATAATTCCAAGGTTTTTGTCTTGAGGGACTAGATAAATAACAGTTCTGTTTATTTACTGAAATGGGAAAGTTTGTTGAGATGAGGGTTTAGGAGAGACAAATAAAAGTTCTCTTTTGGGTAAGTGGAATGGGATGGAGGAAATATCAGTAATTCATTTTGAAGATACAGAGTGATGCTGCTGAGAAAACATTAGGATACACAAATCCCCCATGTAGTTTCACTCCTTCATTTTACACATGAAGATATTGAAGCTCTGAATCTCACTCACCGTCACACAGCAAGTAAATGGCTGAGCTGGAACTAAAATCCATGTCTTTCTGGAGCTTAGCCTAGTATTTCAAACAATACCGTACACTGTTTCTAAACTTGCTTTTTTGAACTGTAGAACATATTTCGTATAGAATAAAAATAATTGTCATAATGTATTGAGTGTGTAGTATATACCAGGTATTGTGCTAAAATCCTTAAAATACCTTTTCTCTTAAAGTCTTTATAGCCCAGCGAGGTAGAGACTATTATTCTCATTTTTACAGGTTAGAAAACTGAACTTTTAAGGTTAAGTAACTTTCCCAAGATCATATCATTGATGAAGCTAGTCAGATAACCAGGGTGTTTAACTCCTGTAACTACCATGCTACACATTTTCCTTCCTGGTAGAAAATGGGCACTCAATTGTGCTGTGTCCCATTTGGTTGCCTTGATTCTTTCATGGGGGTGTGATCAGTTTACACACAGCCTATTTGATTTTTTGCCCTCCCAGTTTTTTCTTTAGATTTTGAATTTGACTGAGGGGCCATTTTCATTCAGTTAAATTTAGAGAAATTACTGATACTTATATAAGGCTTTTTTTTCCCCAAGGCCCAGGATAAATGCTTCATTAGGACATAGTGGGGCTTATTAAGTCTCAGAAGCTATAAGTGCTGTCTTTTTGGAACAAAGGAATAATTAGAGATCATTTGTAATAAAAGCCTCTTCTTTTTTTCTGATATAAGAGCCTTTGTATTTTTGTTGACCTCTTTGAAAATTACAGAGAAAATAAAACAAATCCAGCAAAAAAAAAAAAAAAAATCCATAGAACTCAACACCTCATCCAGATTACTTCCCCAACCCAAACTAAAACATCCTCAGAAGAAGGAGGCTTTTTTGTCTTTAATCTAAGGGCAGTGTAAAAGCCTAGGTAGTTTCTGGGACTACTTTAATCAACTTAATGGAGTTTGTTGACTTCAGGCTTTGGGCGAGTACAAAGAGACTCTCAGATGTAAGCCAGTGAGTGAATGCTTTCACAGGGCACCGGACTGAAACAGCTCTATGTGATAAGAGGCAAGGCCTAAAAGGAGTCAAGGATGTGGCCTATTCTGGCTGGATTGGTACAGTCTGAGAATGTGTTATGTTACCAGAGGTGTAGTGGCAAAAGCCAGCTGGTCCCTCTATCTTGCATAATTTTCTTTACAAGGCGCTTGTGAGAAAAAAATGTGCACCGTGATGGACCTTTGTTAGTTCAAAGGTTTTTACCTCTTTATTCTAAAGCCCCATTGTGAATTCACAGGGCTTAAAATATGTATTACCGTCCCTTTCATTTTATCATTCTAAAGGAAATCAAAGACAGAAAAGTTTTTTCTTCTCAATGAGCTTGTCTGTTTGAAACCATAGGGTGTTTGTACATATGGTCTCCTAATATCTCAACTGAATCTTTGGGATTTTGGTGGGAGTTGGTGAGACATTATTCTTCCTTAAAGAGTTTCAAGAAATTTTGCAAAAAGACAGACTTGCTTTCTCTTCCTTTTCAATAATTACAGTTTGGTTTATTGTAAGATGAGACAGAGAAGACTACAAGTGCACCTTTGAAAAGATCTGAAAGACTGTTAGCCCTGCTCTTTCTCAGTTAAAGGTGATGTATTTGTCTTGCTATAATCTCAACCCTTGAGTATTTCTATCCACAGCTTTTGCTTCAAAAAACTGACTAAATCAAGCAGGTTTTGAGCATAAACACTGTATACTGTATAGAGTGATACTAGTAAAAAAAAGAAAGATTTTGGCCATATGACTAAAATAGTACTCTCATGAGCATTGCTAATTGTTGTTTATTATTATTGGCCTGAGGAATTTTTCCTGAAGGCACACATTTTATATTACAAATTGCTTGCTCACTGGAGTCTCTATGTATTATATTTTTTCATCTGACATACAATCCATACTTTAAAATCTATCTTTTATCCATTCAATACACTTTAAAGTATATTTTCAGTGATTGATAGTTTATAAAAAGAAAAAAACACTTTTTTTTTAAACTGGAAAAACAGAATAATCTCTTAGTAGTGTAAAAACACTGGTGACACTACCCAGTTTCCCAAAGAAATATTTTTGTTCATCATCTCCTGAAGTGCGAATCAAAACACTCGTGACAGGTGAATGGAGAAACAAAAATTAAGATATGGACACACGCAAAAACAGCATTAATAATTCAGATAAATAAAATTTGTATACAAAAGAAAACTGTCAAGGTGATGGAGAATGTTTCTGCAAGTACACGACATAGGCAATGGGAAAATGAGTTGAGATTTGAATGTTTTACATTTCACACAAGGGTTTTGTATAATTTCAATCTTTCTTTACCTCATTCCATTGTTCTAGCAAACAGTATTTACCATAATCTATAACCTTTTCTGAGTTAAGTGAATTGGAGTTTTTCCTATTCATATTATTGCAATTTTAAGGGACTAACCACAAGTAAGCTGTAAACTGTTCTTTAATGTTTTACAATTTATTTATATTAACCTTAACAGGTTGAAAGCCATTGCTTTCTTACTTGAGCCATTTAAAACTATGTCACATCTCATTGATAGTGCCCCTTGGTAGGCCTCTCACCTAGTATGGATGCTTCAATTTTTAAGCCACAATGTCAAAACATTGTTTACCAAAAGTACAGATGCTTCAGTTTTTAAGCCACAATGTCAAAATATTGTTCACTGAAAGTACCTTTAAGATACAAGTTAAGAAAGCAAATTGCAGCTGTCAAGAATCAAAAGATACATTGACAAGATTCATTGTTTTTAAGGAAGAACATGTGTTAGGCTGGAGGAGTTGTCATTACCTGTGTTAGAATGATAGCTAGTTTGTCTAATTTACTTCATTTCTTCAACAAATAGTTAATGACAGCCCATTATATACTTGGCACCGTAATAGGATTTGAGAACAGGAAAATAAAAGAGGAAATATAAAGATGCTCATATTCAGAGGAGAGGTACCAAGTGAAATAATGTTAAGGAATAATGGGAATTTGGAGGAGAAGGGGGAAAATGTCTCAGGAAGAGGGAACGACAAGGACTCTGTGATGAAATTGGAGGCTGCAAGTGTTTGGAGTGGAAGGTTTACGTGTTGAGGGGGTGGGCAAAGAAAAAGTGAAGACAGTGGTAGATGAGGCAGGCAGGGGACAGATCACAATTATGTGATATGCCAAGTAATTTAGACTTTATTCTGAAGAAGACAAAGAACTAGGGAAAGAGTTTTACGTAGGGGAGTGGTCTGATCAAATTGGAGCTTTTAAGAGATCATCCTGACAGTTGTGTGGAATATAGATTCAAGAGATAATGGAGGCAGAGAGTTAATAAGGATATTTGAGTAATCTGGGGGAAGTATAAATACTGTATTAATAAATACTGTGTTAATTAAGCCATCGCTGGTTTGATATAGATTTGTGAGCAATTTAGGAGATAGAATTGAATACATTTGGTGGTTGGTTGTAAAGGGTGAGGGAAAAGGTAGAGTCTTACATAACTTCCAGATTTCTGATTCAAGAGACTGGAGAAGGGTGGTCAAATAAGGAAATAGAGGAACCGAAACGTGTTTGATGGTGGTGGCAGTCATGGTTAAGATAGTAAGATCAGGAGCTTAGTTCTGGACTTGTTGAAATTTAATTTTATATGTTTCAGTGTCAAGAGAGTTCTAGGTGAAGGATATAGATTTGAGAATATTTTATTTCTAATAGTAGCTAATGTTCAGATAAAGATACACAACTTTAAAAATGTCCTCTTAATATTTTATTGGTTTTTAAATGGAAAATACCTGCATATGGTTAAAAAAAAAATGACATGTATGCAACAAAAAACAAGTCTTTTTCCCATCCCAGACCCATGATTCCTTTCTCCAGATTTAGCTATTGTTAACAGTTTTCAGAATGGTATCTGACATTTTCTTTCCAAGTACAAATATATGTGTGCATGTGTATAAATAGGTGGAAGTGTATATAAATATAAATATAAACGTGTATTACATACATACATATTTTAAATCGAAATAGTAATATATTATATTTACTGCTCTGCACTTTATTTTTTTTCTCTTTTCAGTATACCTTGGAGATCATGTCATGTGAACACTTACAGATCTATTTCGTTCTTTTTAATGGTTTTATAGTATTCCATTTCACAAATAGACCTAGTTTCTTAAACCAGTTTTTTACTGATGGTTATTTAAGGTTTTTTAAAATACAGTTTTTATGATAAGCAATCCTTTAGTGAACATCTTCGCACATATAGCTTGGCTTACTTTTGCAGGTAAATTGCTAGTGAAATTACTGCAGGATAAATTCCTGGAAATTTACTTGCTGTGAAAGATACAGTTAAATTTCTCTCTGAAGAGTTTTCATCAATGAATGTTCTTATCAGTCATATATGAGGGAGTCTTTTTCCTTATATTCTGGTCAATATTGAGTACTATCACGTATTCTGAGCTTTGCCAATCTTATAGTGAATAATTATCCATCATTGAAAGTGGATCGGAAGTTCTAAGCGCATGAGTGCAACTTGTTACTATGACTTGCCTGTAGAGAGATCTGTTCACTTAGAGAACCTCTAATGTCACTATCTGTAAGACTTTCCTCTTGGACTCCAGTGGCATTGCAAAGACTCTTGCAATCTCCTGTCTGGAGAGCAAATGCTTGACTCTCAGTGTTCTGGGAGACAAGGAGGGAAATGTGTTTTCAGTACAGCATTCAATCCCTTAACTGTACCTGCTGTTCCCCAACTCAAAGACCCTCCTTTACCCTCCCCAAAGAATAAATCTCCAGTCCTTTTCCTAGAAGGGAGAGGGGAAGGAGAGGAGGAGGAGATGTGCAGACCGGATTGCTTTTTAAGCGAAGGTTTCAGCTAATTTTCTTTATTTTTAGTTACTCCCACCCTCTTCACCCTCATTTCCAGAAGCACCTGGAATTCTCATTCCTGATCATTGTAGGTATTCTGCTTTATGAATTACATTGGTTTTCTTAAACTCACTGCCAGGTTAAGATTCTGTGTTCCTGGATCTGCTACGTCATTTACCATTCTCTCTCTATGTACCAGTTTCTAGAAATATTGCCATCTTTCCTATTTACCTTATCTCACTTAAACAAAATGAGGTGTTTCTGGAGGGAGCAAAATGGGAAGTGTATTTTCAATCTGCCATTTTATCTGATAGTCTATTTAATGTCTCTAACTCTCAAATTCCTCATTGTGGAAAGGGATAATAATAATATCTACCTCAATCGTGAGGATTGAGTGACATAGTACAGGGAAAATAGAACAAATGTCAACATGTGTAGGTCTTCTCTTTTGGGCTAGCTGGTCTCCCCCAAGGGAAAATTTCTAGCGTTCTACCTGGGACTCAAAGCCTGTTGCTAACCTTTGGGTTGCTGAGCAGGATAAGGGTGCCGTGGACCTTGCCTTTCACTATGTAGACTTGAGCAGAATCCTTGTTCTTTGTCACCTCTCTCCTGTCATCAAGCAATGCCAGCATCCCTGAATCTGGAACCCCTCTGGTTCAACACCATCAATGGGAAAATCTCTTGTCTGGGCTGGGAGGGAGCAGTTGTGTGGCTTTGTGGAATTGGGAGCAGTTTTGGGAATTGAAACGCTCTTTTTATCATTGTCATTCAAATTTTAAGTCGTTTACAAATCACTTGGGAATCTTGTTAAAGTACAGGCCCTGATTCTGGATGGGACCTGGAATTCTGCATCTGCTGGTCCACAGACTTTGAATAACAGTTTTATATAAACTATCAACCCAACTTTCTGGTGCCCCCAGTGCTGTTGCTTTCCTGGGGTTCTGGTGACATGAATAAAATCACTGTTTTCATTTTTATTTTTTTTAATTTATTTTTTTTAAAGTTGCTTTTTCCTGATTTTCCACTCAATAGTCTCAGGCCTCAGGTTTTTCTGCTTTGTGAAATGAGTGATCACTCGTTCATATTAACGTGACATAGAAAGACATTCGCTTTCTGTTTTTGTCTCTTTTTCTGTTCTCTTTGCTCTCGTGGGTTCATAGCTTTCAATTCCTCTTTTGTCATTTTAGTAATGTACAAGAGGGAACAGAGATAAATACATGAGTTCGAGTTGCTGTATTCTCTTACCCAATTTAGACAATTGCAGGTATCGGAAAGCAGTTTATGTCTGTAAAATTCTACAGAAGTATTAATTAAGAGATTATTTGTTGAGCAAACCAGAAGGCAATGGTGGGGGTCCCTTTCCACTCTCATTCTATCAGGCATATAACTTATATAGCTAGTATTCATCAGGTATGTAGCTGGGTTACTCTAACACCTTGAAGAACATGAAGAGGCTGAAAATGCATGAAAAGTATGAATATGGTGAATTCGGGTAATTCAGGATTCAGCAATAGCCAGTTTATTGCTGTAGACCTGTAGGAATTTTTCCACTTTGAATATTGGAATAATACAACTGTAGTTCTGACTGAATTTGATACTAGAAGTTTGGCTATGACTTCTAGTATCAGAGTGGTATCAGAGAAACAACCATAGGATATGAGCTATAAAACGTTCTATATCTATCTATCGTTCTCTATTAATATTATCCACATGTATGTATATGGATACATATCCCCTCCAGATACAGATTGATATATTATAGAATTTCTTTATGTGTTTGCAAGCAAATACAAATTATATTCTTATTTTTCTCCTCTTTTTACGAAAGGAGACAGCTGTTATATATGCTGTCCTACACATTAATTTTTTCCATGGCAGCATTTGGAATGCTTCCTCATTCTTTTTTATAGTTGCATAGTATTCCAGTACATAAATGTACTATAGTTAATTTAACACATCTTCTAATGGACGTGTACAGTTGGGTTGTCTCCAATATTTTGCTGTTAGAAATGTTGCTGAAATCTATGTAATTTCTCATATATATTGATCTTTAGGATAAGTTTTCCAAAGTGGAATTTTGAGGTAAAGGGGCACATGTGTTTGTTGATATTGCAATTACCAACTGTTCTTCATAAGGATCAGACACATTTACACTTCTGCCAGCAATGGTGCAGTGTGTGAGAGAGACTGTTACCCCACAGATAACACACTAACAGTTCCAGATTTTTGCCAATGTGATAGGTGTTCTATAAAAAGACATTTTTCTTAGTATAAATGAGATTGACCATCCTTTCATATGTTTAAGGACTATTTGTATATTGTCTCTGGAATGGACTATTCATTTTCTCTTCCAATTTTTCTACTGAATTTTCTTTTCTTACAGATTCTTGGAACTCTTTATCTATTAGGGAAAAATGGCAAACATACCCTTAGATTATCCCCATTGAGTAATGCCCTTGTGTAATCCTCTCTCCTTGTGACTTGCTTCTCATTATGAGAATATGGCAGAAGTGAAGAGATTTTATAGATGTAAAGTCCCTAACCAGTTGACTTTAAATTAATCAAAAGGGAAATGATCCTGAGTGGGCCTGACCTAATCAGTTGAGCTCTAGAGGTTAGAGCCTGGAAGTGGCAGAGGCTCACTCTCTCTCTGTTACTGGTGTGGAAGAGGCAAGCTGCCATGAATCCTGCCAACGACATAAGGGAATTTGGAAGCAGGTTCTTCCCTAGTCGAATCTCTAGATGAGAACACAGCTTTTAGGTTTTGAGTTATAATTAGACTTTTTCTATTCTAACTTTTCCCATTTTTTTCTAGAACTTTTGGGATTTTATTTTTGTACATTTTAAAATCTTCGATCCATTTGAAATTTAATTTGGCTTAAGGTGTCTATAAATTATGGATAAATATTTCCTTTTTTCCAGGTGGTTACCCAGATATCGCAACACTAGTTTATCCCTCACTGGTCTGAGAGGCTATTTTTTCATATGATAAATTCTCGTATGTATTTGGATTATCTAAATTTTAAAATATTTTGGTAGCATTATTTCTTGAAGTGAACTTTTTTGCGGGGTGAGTTATTTCTTACAAGTCAGGAATTTTGCATTGCTCATCTTTGTATCTTCATGGTTTAGCCTACTATTTGGAAAACAGTAGACTCTCAAAAAAGGCTTGTTGAATGAATGAATGGTGGTGCTTATACAAGGCAGAAGGTAATTTGGGGGATGATTTTTCACAATGTTAACCCTTCATAGTTGGCAGCTAAATCTTAATTTAGGGAATTATGATTCCAGGCTAAAGCCCTATCCCTGCCAATGAGTCTGTATATTCGTATTCAGTGTGTATCTGTAGACTTATAACCACAATCTTGACAAATAGAACCAGAGAGAAACGAAGTGTATAGCAACGTTTATACCCACCCTGCAGCTGATAAAAAACAAAGCAAACTTTATTGAAATCAGCTAATAATCTTTTGTATTTATTAGGGGGGATGGGAGTCACATTCTGCTCAATCGTCTAGTTTTCATGGGGAGAAATTTTTCTCTTGCCCCACCCCTTACTCCAACCCATAGAGGTACAGTGAGTTATCTACCTAATGTGGAAAGTCCTCTCACAAATGTGAGAGGAAGTGGATATTCGAGGCCTAGCCGATTTCTCCCACACTGTGTCTGTGTGTGTGTCTGTGTGTGTGTCTATGTGTGTGTGTTCCACTGCTTACAGGAAGCACACATTCTAATCTGCTTTTCCACGTACGTTTTCTATAGTAGAAGCTGAATAAACAAATGGTAGTATTTACACATGTGAAATGTGGTCTTTGGAGAATACTTTCTGTCAATGCCTGATCTTCCCGATGACCGGGAAGGCTTGCATGTCAGCACTGCGTGGGACTGAGTGAATGTGCTTACTTCCATCCCTTGCTGATGCACACGTAAACCATGTCCTTGAACCTAGAGTGGCCTTTGTTGGTAATACTGCTGATATTTTGATCCCAATCTCTTATTTAGCTCTCAGTTGGTCCAGAGCTCAGGCTGAGAAAAGGATGCTATTTAATGGACTCCTTCAAACCTTGTCAGTGTTTAATCTCAATTACTTTAATTGTATGCTTCCCCTGACCCCCTCCCTAAATGCCATCTGTTGAAATTACTTAATTCAGCCAGCTTTGTTTTAACATACTGTGTTTTAGCCCAATTCTGAGCATTCAAAATGGAGACAATGGACTGTGTTTACTGATGGTGGTGTGTTTAATGTTGCTTAATATCTTATTTCTATATACTCATTGAAGGAAGCACATATTATGTATGCAAGTTCATTCAGTATTTCTAGAGAATGAGCCAGCCTGTGATATTCATTAAAAATTACCACAATAAGAAAAAAGGACAAACCACAAGAGAAAAACAATCTGTACATTAGACTTCACTGCAAGCTAGACTGTTTCAGTGTTTATAAATATTCGTCTGCGGAGAGAAGTACGTGCATTATAATAATTATGCATTAGTGCCTCATTAGTAGGGAGTTACATCCATGCTGTTTGTTTTTCCTCTAGTGTATTTCTGATAAGTTAGCATTTTTAAAGTCTTATTTAAAATGTAATAAAAACAGAGGAGAGAGAGTGTGTGTATATTCAAAAGTAGATCATTTGTAATTCCTTCAGCTGTGTCAAGAAACGTATTCCACCGGCTTCTGAGCCTACAGAGAAGGTGTAAAGAATTGTCTTCCTCATCCACAATTAGAACCTAACTACTTGAAAAGTGGGCAGTCAGAACTGAACTTCTATTGTACTGACTTTTTTCTTGTTGCCATTATATTGTTATTTATATTTAAATTCTAGGTTCCTAAATATGTTTTGTAAATGAAACCCTTTCCAGACCAGAAATGCCTTCATTATGCACATTATAGATACATACATTCTAATTGCAAAATCCATGGGCACTTTTCAGTCCTTTTCTTATTAGATCTTTCAGCGGAATCTTATGAAGTTGATCAACTTCTGCTTTTTGAGGTTCTATACACCTTTGGATTCTAGATATTGCACATTCATTGATCTCCTTCAACCTCTCTTACTGCTGTTTCTCTTTTTCTTACGTGAGACCCTCTTTATTTTTCTTTTCCTATCCTTAACGTATTTCTCTGGATTCTGTTTATTCCCTTTTCACTGCTCTTCTCACACTTCATACTTTCCCTGGATGATCTTCTTTAGTCTCGTGGTTTATCATCACCTAAATGCTGATATTCTACATCTGGAAAGATAAGATATAGTCTGTATTTCTAGGTAGGCAGTTCTGCTCTTATTGAATCCATGAATGTCAGGTAGCTATTTTCAACTGCTTGTTGGAAACCTCTATTTAGAGATCTCATAGATACTTAGAACTCCACAAGACCAACTGGAATTCATCATCTTCTCTCATAAGCTTGTTTCCATTGTTTTTCAGTCTATCTTAGATGCTGGCATCACCATTATTCAGTCACCAGAATAAGAAACTTGGAAGTTATCCTTGACAGCTTTCATTACATCCTCTCCCTTGTCCATTTAGGTACCAAGCTCTGCCCAATTTACCTCTTGAAATGCTCTCACATCTGTCCCTCCCTTTCTGTTTATGTTACCGGTACCCTATTTGAAGCCATGAAAATGAACTGCCTGGATGATTGCCACTGACTTTTCAAGGTCCCCTTGCAGGTAGTCTTGTCCTCTTTAAAGGCACTCCCGTGCTGCTCTAGGACACATCTCTGTCCAGGCACTGTCTCTCTCAGAACTCCTCAATGGCTTTCAATTGCGTGAACAAAAAGGACCAAGCTCTTGGTGTGGAATACAAGATCTTCTTAAATCTGATGGAAGAGGAGGGGGAAACAATTTTTGAGTCATAAAACTAAAGCAGTATAGAAATGTGAAAAGTTCTAAAAAACATTATCCTTCCCCAAGTCCACTTCCCTGGAGTAACCACTGTTAGCAATATATTTATATAAGTCAAGGTTCTTAATTAAAACTAAGAGAAAATACTGGCTGGTTTAAATAGGAGAGGAATACATATAAAAAAGATACTAGGTAGCTTTCTGAAGCAAGCTGATGATCATGCAGCCAGGAGGGAGTGAGCAGTAGTACCCAAAATAACACTGAGGATGTCACTGTACTGGTTATGGTGTGATAGATGGATGTTGTGGCTTGCTTCACCGACACTGCTTAGCAATAGAAATTGGACACTGACCTGGCACTGCACTCACTGTTTTCTGAGGAACTCGATCCTTCTGCAACTGCCACTACCGCCAAAGATACAGATCTTTCTTGTCCCTGCAACTCTGGTTGCAGGGCTGGTTGCTTGGATTGGCATAGCCTAGATGCAGTGACAACTTGGAAAGCAATAATCCGGAGTTTTTCAGAGACAAAATAGAGAGGGGCTTTAGAGTAGGGACTCTGGAACCAAATTTCTTGGGCTGCAATTTGTTCTTCTCCTTATAGGTTGTAACTGTGAAGGTTACTTGACTCCTCTGTTGTTCAGTTTCCTCATCTGTAAAATAGGGATAATAGTTGCAACTACTTTATGGGATTGTAGTGAAAATTAAATAAATTATTTTAGATAAATTGCTTGGAATGGTTTCTGAAGCATATACAAAGTGTTAGCAATTATTATTATATTTCAGCTTATATAGTGAAACTTGACTCTACTTCCTACTGGGACTTATAAGGAGAGGGAGGATTGCCGAAATTTAGGAAAGGAGTTCATACAGTGATTAGCCAGAAAGAATTACGAATGTACACTATTATATGTATTCTTCCTGACTTTCACACATACATTTGCAATTAAAACATTTATGCTTGTGTGTGTGTATCAGTTAGGATACTCAATTTGAACCTTGTTCAAACTACCTCAGATAAAAAGGGTGGGAATTCATTGGCTTTTGTAATCAAACCACAGAGAGGACAGGCTGCAGCTAGGTCTTAAGGACAACTGGAACCATAGACTTCTGTGCTGCCAAGACTCTTTTCCCGTCTGCCTCTGCTTTTCTTGGTATATCAATATCATTCTCTTACATGTACTTCTACAGGATTGCAAAGTATCGTTCCTGGCAACATTCAGGCCTCATGTCTTTCTATTTGGACATCAAAGAGGAAGTGAAATGTCTTCATTCTGATGCTCAGGTAAAGAGTCCTGGGAAGGGGGTATGATTAGGTTGGCTTGGGTCTTTCACTGTGGCTGGGAAGGTGGTATCATCAGGAAATGTGGATGCTTTTACTAAAAGCACATGTGTGAAATTTTGGAGAAAGATTTTCTAAAAGTGAGAAGGGAATATTTGACAGACAGTTTCATGTGCTCTCTACATAATTAACCCTCACAGCAAGCTAAAAATTCCTTTAAATTTAGAAAATCTGTATTTAAAATGGTAACAAAAACACACATAACAAAAGCGCTAGGTACTGAATTTTAAAACCTTGGAAATTTAGCAATGTGTTAACTTGGGCTGCCAGGTTAAGTTGTGTAGTTTCTTGGAATAAAACTTCTATTATCGTTTAATTGTAGAGTATCTTGAGTTTGCAAGGGAGCTTTAAAAAACTGTTACGATTTGCAACCACTTATCTGTGTGAATCAATTCTCTGCAACCAAAATACAAACAAAAACAACAACAACAACAACAAAAAAACCCCAAAAAACAAAAACAAAATGCCAAAACAAAAAACTGGGTTACTGCTATGACTGCAATTGTTACCTACCATTTCTATTTTCTAATTTTCTGTTCAACAAACAGCTGGTTGGTCTAATCAATTGACTTCATATTAAATAAATGGTATACAATTTAGCTGATAAACTTAATGTATACTATTAATAATAAAATATTGCTTTCAGATGTTTTATTTGCTGGATGTCGCACCCCCTCGCCAGCAAGGACGACGCGGCAACCGGAGTTCTTCTGAGCGTGCTTTATTGAGGCTCCTTACAACTTACATTATGCGGAAGACGCCGAAAGCGGAAGGGTGCAGGCTTATATAGGTTGGGCTACGCAAGGCAATGAGTCAGCAACGAGCATGCGCACTGGCTTGTTTACCCGCACCGGAGAGGGGC